>JABAKD010000009.1:558633-822117 GCA_012845835.1 Undaria pinnatifida | reverse complement strand
ATCGCGTGTCAAGGCACCTGCTAGACGAATAGGTGAAACGTGTGCTACCATGCCCCTTAACCCTTTAGAGTGAGTGAGTGCTAGATTATGCTTTGTTGGTTCCCGTTGAGTTAAATAGGGGGAGCACGAAAGTGACAACAATCACACCTACTTACCTTGTGTCGATCTTCCATCATTTTTATTATCATTTTTTTTTTCATTTTTCTCCCTTATTTCCGTTCACGCCGGCTCTATGCCGGTCTCTTCTTTTTCTTCTTCGTATTGTTTTGTCCGTGCAAAAGCACCATTTATCTTTTTCGTATTCTTTAGTCCGCGCAACACCAACAGGCAGCCTTCTTAAGCACGTATGAGATGTTCTTCTTGCGGCGGTTTTTTTGCTGGTCTTCTTGCACAACATTCTCACAACTTCTTCTGTCGTTTGTTTCGTTTTGTTCTGTTTTCGTATCTTTGTTCTTCTCTTCTTTCAAATGTATTTATTACATTCCCCTTTTATGATCTGGCTTTTCTTGTTATGTTCTCGTACACTGTAGACTAGCTCATTTCACTTGCTCACCTTGATGTGTTGCGACCGTTAAATTTCGGTGTTTCACAGGTTGTGACCACATAATTTGTATGTCCCTCTAGAATGAAGAACCAGCACGGACACTGTGTGTATTGGTGTCGTTGGGAAGAAAAAACGGTTCACTTCCAGGACAGCACACACACGCAGATATGTGCCTTTGCCTTCAGTGGACAATTAGGACAAACAGTGGTGACAGAGGTCTTTTCATTTGCCCCCCTCCCCCCCCCCCCCCCCCCCGCGTCGATGTTTAAATATTACCCCTTAGAAGGCTCTACAATCCCGCATCTTTACCACTTGTCAATTTTTACCAAATTGTTACAACTCGCGGCCTCGCGCTTCCCTTAGACAATGGTTTCGCAGCAATCGTCCCCCCAGCACCACGGTTTACCCCAGGGGCGACTACAACCAATGAAATAGACTTCCGCAAAAGATGATAGTCGCCTACTTGTAGTAGTAGATATCCACAGTAGACGCCCACTTTCGGAATAAAAAGGGTCCTCAAAATAAAACATAGGGAAGCCCAAATCCATCATGAAAACATAAAATAGACAACAACCAAATTTCAATAATCCAGCCAATACGCTCCTCCATACATAACAACCAAATCCGTCGGCGGGTATGTTGGGTGGTGTCTCAAACAATCTGTTCATCCGCTGCGTGCTCCACATGTCCTCTTCCCGACGCGCTTGGATTGCATTTGCTTGTTTTCATGCGCATTGATCTGATACCGGCTGCCCAACCACTCAGGGTCGGCTATATATTTCTGATTCGTTAGCTGTTGTATACCTCTGAATCTCAAGTAGCAACGAAGGGGTAAAACGTACATCCCAACCAGGTCTGCTTGCATCGCAGCATGAGCCTTTGTGACAATCACATCCACGAGGAAGAATTATCACATGCGAAGGAGCCGCAGCTATACGCAGCATGTGCCGGTGTCACCAAGAGCTTTCTTTCCATGCGACCCTTGGAAGACAATTCACATACGAAGCAAACGCCACGATCGCCGAATTGGCGAAGAGAAACTTTCCACACAATGCACCTCAAAATTCATCCCCGACAACAAAGATCCCAAACACCGCTTTCAACCTCCCCATAGAATTCTCACATATCCGTCTCCACATATTGTATTCAGTTTCACCTCCTGTCGGACGTCGGTTCGAGTAGTCCACTCACTACTTGAGGCTTTCTGCATTCAGTATGTTCAGTAAATTACTGGCTTGCTCAATAGTCCCCGTCTTTGATCTTTTGTTGGTAGATATTTTCTACCCCGTTACTTCCACTCCTGTTTATATATTGTGAAAATATTAACATCCAGCAGTGAGATGGAAGATTCAGAGAAACTCATCTATGCAATATCCCCCCCTCCATGTTGCGTAAACGCTCCACCTAAAAATAAGCATTTTCAAGAGTGATACACACTACCAGGCAGTTGAAATCACCTCGTTATCTTACTAGCAAACCCTTCCCTCGCTCCGAGTATTGGCCCCCCCCCTCCCCCCCCGCTTCCGACTTGTTTTTTCATCGCTCCCTCTCGTTCAAACGCCCCACCTTAACCTATAATCAGCCAGAGTAATAAACACTATCAGGCAGCGGATATCACCTCACTAATTCTTGCTGTCCATGCCGCAGCTCCAACTCCCATTACCCCCCTCAACGCCCGCTCTCTCATCACCACCCGCACCATCGCCTACACCTTGCACCATGTGTGTAGCAAGCACCTACATCAAAGCGACCTAAAGCTGCTGAAAAAATAAAATCCGCCCCAAACCTCCTCCCTCCAACACCTGTCCCAACACTTCGCCTTCTTCTTACTGGTTGTGCGACTTGAAAATTATACGTGATAATCTGATGCATTCCTTCCACGACCGTCAGATTTGCCCCCGTAAAAAATTTCAAGTTTTCGCGCACATTGTGAGTTGTCGCGCCCCCCCGCCCCCCTTCCCCTCCCCCCCCCCCTCCCGCCCTTCCTTTCTGTGTTTATACGCTCTTGTTGAAACGCCCAACTTAAAATCAAAATCTGCCAAACAAAGTAATTTACACTACCAGGCAGTGGATATCACTTCAATAATTGTTTATATCCGTGCCGTACCTGCAATTCATCCCCCCTCCCCCTCCGCCCCCCAAGACGCACCCTCGGTTCCCCACCACCCCCACTATCGCCTAGGCCTAGCACCACGCGTATAACAAGCCCCTACATATTTTCGACCTAAAGCTGTTCAAACTCTCCTTTTCCACCCCCACCGCTTCAAACACTTTGCCCTCTCCTCACTTGTTGTACGAAATACAGGATATATATTATGAAAAACTGCTGCATTCTTTCCAAAACCGTCGGATTTACCCCTTGAGGGACTTACAGTTTCCGTGCACATATTAAGCTGCCCCGCCTGTTTCTCCGCCCTGCCTCCCCGCCCCCCTCCTCTTGTTCCAACACAGCCCCCCACGCGATATATTTATCCGCCATCCCCTCACCGGTTATACGACTTACAGGATGGACTTGACTAACCTGATGCATTTCCTTCCACAGCAGACATAGTTTGTCCCCCTTTGAAACGGGTCATATAGATTCTGCGCACAGACTGACTATCATCCCCATATATGCGGCTTGACGACGCAACATATACTCTGTAAGCCGTGTCATACATAGCACCACACACGGAAACCTGACCTGAAAGAGCTCTTCGTCGCAAGACGTCAGAATAAATAGCGTTTTTTTCCAAAACCGTTGACATTCATAATTCTCTGCCGTTCCTACTACCATGCTCTCCGTCAAGGCTCTTCCTTTTGTTTTTGGGGCCTGGGATCTTTACCCTACGATATCGGTGGGAGAGACCTCGCGCAATCAAAAGCCCAAGAACATTGGAAATTCTTGTCCGTATGCAAAGAAAAATTTTTCGCGCTGAAGATATAAAAGTAGCAAAGTCACATCAAATATCGTCTGTATATATTCCGAAACCACCCTCGAAAAATCCCACAACAGCAAGCCACGCTTTCTGTCCCTCCATTACTATCACCCATAAAAAGCGAGAGCGGGCGGGTGGGATCATAAAAGGAGGCAGTAGAATACCTCAGCTGTACCACGCTTGCTGCTGAAGTGGCTAACTTGTGATATAAAAAGCGAAACATAATATCGACCACATGACAAGAAGAGAAACAAAATTCAATAACCATGAGATCAAGACCGAGGCACTTCAGTGTCTTCGTGTGATGTTGCTTATGTGCCCAGGAATATGATTCATTGAAAGAAAATAGAAATACTGCAAAGATTTCAACCTTGCAAGGAATAAGTAGTGAAAAAACAGCAGAACGTGCCTTACTGTGCGTGCAAAGTCGCAAGAAAATGATTGCTAATAATTTTCCAGCAGAGGCGTATCCCTTGCAGGTCGCTTCACCACAAACAACTAAACAAGTGGAAACACGCAAGAAAATCTGAAAATGCTGTGAAACCACATAAAAGACCTCTACCTCCACGACAGGCAACCGACCCCCCTCCAGACGCCGTGCAATGGCATACCAACACAGCAGTGAACCCACTGACACAGTCATGACAAGGGAACGAAGACGAAGGTAGAAACGTACCCACATGGGAATTAAAACTGGCTCAGTGAAGTATACCAAGAAATGTTGCTGGAACCGTTTTGTCGACGCTGATAAGAAGGAAAGTTCAGATCTTGAAAAACAAATGTTCGATGATGTGTGTGCTTCCTGATTCATCGCCCGAACAGATAGCGTGGCCACACACGACACGTTCCTCTTACTATCGGGAGAAAATGTAACACAGCACACCAATATACCTATATTAAGAGTGCGTACCAGGTATAGAGGATGCGACTCATGCAGTAATAATATACCCATAGACTATAACCATTAAAGGTGGAATTCGGCTCACGCACTTATAATATACGATATACGATGCATCCTTCGTATGACCCGCTAACAAAGATGCAAAACATATCAGCGAGTCAGAGAAACAGCAACAAGAGGATACGCCAGAAGCACGTTACATGCAAGGCTACGCAGACAAGCCAGTAAGCAGGGGGGGGCGAGCGTATGCAAGCCCATACCAATGAGCAGGCACTCGATCAAAGTAACCATTAATTGCTGTCAACGCATATTGGCTTTGAAGGACAGTGATTGAGGCATATATCACGAGTAGAAAGTCTTGACGCTCCTACTCTAGGTACCCGTGGCTGAGAAGAAAAACCGCCACAAAACGACGAGCAGGCCCAGACGGTGGTTCCCTGGGCCGTATTCTACCGCCTGGCTTCTGGTCAATTGCTGTCAATCGTTACGCTACTCTGCGACTCTCCGGGGAATGAAAACTCAACCATTTTGGAGAAGCGCCCCTGCCCCTGCATCAAGTGAGAGGATCCGCCCGCCGGCCTTCCGAACTGGTTTGCGCCGTCGTGGACAACGTTATGGTCGAGCGAGCACCTTCACGCGTTTTTCAAGGCGTGCAATCCACCCCTGATTCCTGATGCCAAAGTACCGTTTACACGCATCCATCACCCCAAATGCCATCATCCCCTGCAGGCGTACTCCTTCGCCCATGTCTACAAAAAAAAACTGCAAACAACATCGCTCGTCCATGCACCGTCGCCTCATGTATCTGGCACTCCGTCTTCGGTAGCACGTAAACCGAAACAAATGTGCGTGTTTGGCTTCATCGCTTTCATCAACCCTGGAATAGGAAGATTCAACCTTCACGCGTCCAAGTCAAAAGTGAAACGTGCTCGAAATGCAAGTGGTCCAGAGGTGATGTAGCGACTCCACGCCCTCGGTCATCACTGTCCGTGCCTTCGATAAGAAGCGCACATTCTATAAACATTCCTACATTGCCGAAATACAAGCAAGACATTAATAGGCGCCACATTCTCCCCATGTCAATTTGTTCATGTCCGCTGACAGGAACCTCCAAACAAGGAACCGTGCCCTGGTTACACACAGCTTTTTAAATTTTCCAACGTCAGATGAAACCTATATATTGACGCAGATGGTGATGTCAGGTTATATGCTACCTTTTCCCGTCTCGGACAGCAGCCCATTCTTGGGAGGTAGAAACATTCTTACTACCGCATTGTTAGCCGCTTTCCAAAACGATGGAGACTTTTGCAGATATAAATGAATGATTGCCTCACAACGCGGACGTTTGTGACGTTTCCTCGTTCTCCATGTTTCGTAAACTACCACTTACATCTCCGAACTTTTAGCTTCGGTGTTGATAGCGTCCTCTTCCCATATCACTCCCCTGTTTTCCGAACCGATTGGTCTCACGGATCCTGAACGGTTGATACGGACCGGTTCGTCCACTATCCTGACGGCCTTCGTCCGCCTACGAACTTCTTTAAACACCAACACGGTCTGAACTAGCGCAGCCACGACCATGAAGACGTTGGCCATAACCAACACACCCGAAAAGGTCAAAAGAGCTTCTTTCGAATCATAACCGACGTCAGCCTTCATGAGAAACGCGACATACATGCTGCCCACGATAACGCCGTTCCCCCAACGATAAAGACCCATGTCCACTCCCCTATTAAAAGGAGACAAAACCTCAGAAATAAACACAAATACCACGGCACACACAAGAGCGGCGCTCACACATGCTATGCCGTGGGGAGGAATAAAAGCCGCAACAGCAGTCAGTGCTACGCGACGGGTGCACTCTATTATCTCGAAGTAGTATCGACACGGCTTGTATGAGGCCCATACAGCGCCAAGCGGCTTCAAGTGCACCATTGCCTCACGGTCGGACTTGACAAGATCACGACGGCGCGAGAATAGGAGCCACGTGAAAGCCGCAGCTATGCCGACAGGGTACACAAGCACCATAATAAGCGCATAAGCGTTGTGCCAACTGTGGCGGGATGTCTTACAAGAAAGGCTATAGTCTGCCCGGAGGTAAGACTCTCCATCATCTAGCTCGTCACAACTGAATGTTTGGAAAAGTTTGTATGAAACCGGAGAATAGACGAAGAAAGCAACGTACAGTACGGCCGTTTGGTGCTTGCGCTGCACTTCGCGCTTTGCAGACTCGGACCCATTGTTTCTCTTTTTCCCGATAAAGCAGCTCCCCGTTAAAACGACGAGCACTAGAAGAGGCGCGATCGTGGCGAACAGAAGGTGGTCGTAGAAGTCGTTGCCGACAAAACACGAGTATGACAAGGCGAAGTCCAAGTCGAGGTTGATAGGGTTCACCTTAGAGATGAAGTTCGCGTAAAGCTCAGGGTATACGTCTCCTGCAATTGCGTCAAACTGGTCGAGGATATCGGCAGCGAGCAGGATAAAGTTAGCAGACGAATACGGGCAGTTGATATGAGAAGCACGTCATCAATATAATTTTATCGACGATCGAAGTAGAGCCCTCGCCGGGGTAGTTGGGCAGCAACCATGCCGCACAGGATAAAATGAATACAGCCGAAAAATTTGAAAATAAACGCGCTTAAAATTTTGATTGTGGATACATAGATGATACGGTTAGAAGATGGTTCAAGTGAAATAATCAAATTATTTCCCTCGCCAATGCCGCTCGCAACATTTAGCCAAAGTGTGAGAAGTTGGAATCATATCAACCCCCATGACGAATGGAAGAGGGTGACATCCATGGTGTTTTTTTGAAGCTATTCGGGCAGTCTCTAGGATCGTAACTCGTATCTACCGATGACTTGTCTCTATATTTTTCGGTCATGGCTTTTTCCCCGGCGAGGAAAAAATACATACGACGTACAATTTCACACGAACCGATTGAGTGCACCTCAAAGCATGTATACATGATTTTTCTGACAAAAAATGGAAAATCTGACCTACCCGTGTTAAATATCAAATAAAAAATTTGATAATAAACTGGATATTACACTGAAACAAAGTTATTTGAAGAGAATAACGAATCTTACTGAATTTTACGCAAAACAACCAAATATCCACCCCGCGGTTGAGAGATAGACCCTGAAGAATTCACACTTGCTCTACGTGCCCATACCAAGGTCTGATCTCCGGGTAATTTCAATTTTTTTCCGTCGAAAATATTTCAGCTAAGGTGGTCCACATTTTGTGAAAAAAATTTAATGACGAAATATGAGGCAAAACACAACGACAACAGCAACAACAGCAACAACAGCAATAACAACGACAACAACAACAACGACAACAACAACAAGAACAACAACAACAACAACAACAAAAACATCAACAAAAACAAACAGTAACAACAGGGGAGGTCCTCGCAAGAGAAAGTATGAGACGTGTGCAAAGTTTACGGAATAAATCGACTATAATAGCGTGGACATTCGCCGCCGAAAAATTGTTGGGTTTTGGCAAAAAGCCCGAAGATGATCCTTAGACGTGGTTAGATCGCACCCACCGGTGACTAGATTTCCGTGGTGACCGATATTCCTTTGTTTACGGAGAATGTACCCCTAAGTTCCCGTCAACGTTTCCAAGCGTCTAGCGTAATAACTCCGTATTTGCTCGCATGGAGATGTCAAGTTTTGCTCTGTTTGCAATACAAGCGTGGACGGTATAGCATATATCTTACTTTTTGGGTTCGCTCGTCGAATAGGTCTGAAACAACAGCGGTGAGGCATCGACCCTTGCAAACATTTTCGAAAAGGACTCGTGTTACGATAGAAGCAGCAATGTTTCGGCGACCAACTGACGAGGTCCCTCGCCCCAACGTTATGTCTAGGCCTTTGAAAGTTTAAACCATAATTCGTTGTACCCGTCGGCAATAATACGAATGATGCGGTTGAAACTTTTGCAACGCCACAAAGCTTTATCTAGGCTCCAAATCGAAACGTTCGGTTGATCTATTCACGAACGCAACGCTTCTTCAACCGCTATGGTTGCCCAAAGGTAGACTGCTATCGGTCGGGTTTCGACTTGAACCTCCAAACTTAAAGCAACTGTAGATATTTCGCGCCCAAGCCGGGGCGGACATACCTGCGAAATGATCTGCCAGACGGTCACGACAATTTTGAGTGCTGTGAACGGAACAATTTGCGCTATGGACGCTCGGCAAGACGAGCACTTCCGCATCCATGAGCTTTGACCCATCTCCACACTCGCGTCGGGCACCACACTTCCGAGATGTACAAAGACGAGAGTGATCAATAGTAACATTGCGACAACGATCGCGGCCATAAGCGTCACCGCCAATATCGTGACACCCCCAGCGCATTTACGACAGCGGTAGGCAATCCCTGGCGCAAACCCTTCCGCACAAACCGCGCAATCTGCAACGCCGGTTGGAGGTGAACAACAGGCAAGAAGGACGTTGGGTAGTGAATTGCTATGTCAATCCATAAAAACCATCTCGGCACGGTTATTTTGAAATGGAACCATCGCCACAAGATATGGTATCACATATGTACAATGACTGATAACAATCTGGCATGGGGAGCCATATGTGTCTAGTATGGCGGGGCATAACTACTACGGGTCGGTTCCGTGCCGGCATCCCCAACGCACAAACCAAAAAACAACTTCAAGTCACAATTAACTTCTCACATGGCCCCATGTAGCCATTGTTGCAGTACAGGTCTATGTCGCTGCCACCACGGCAGGCATCCGCGTGGTAGCATCTCAGAACGTTGTGGCTCTCGTTCGAGGTACGGAAGTAGCCTTCCTTGAGTTTGAGAGTCGCGAGGGTCGTTCCCCTTGAAGAGGCGACAGCGCCCAGGGGTGGCACTGCACACAAGGGAAAGCCGTCAACGTGAACTTTTTCGCTGTCTTCCGTGATATTGCGACCCCCTGAACATCGAGAACAGACCTCGTCAAAGCTCAAGCTGAAGTCGTCCTGAATGTGTTTGAGCAACCAGGATATCAGTTGCGGAGGAATGGAAAATCATATGTTTAAAGGTTGGGCGCCAGGACCACGCAAGACGATATTTGTCATACCTACCCAAGTCATTGTTGAAAATCGACGGAAAAATAACGATATGCACAACGTAACTAAATTTGTATCCTAGTGGGAAAATTGATAAACCTCACCTTAGACCTCCACTCATACCAGGTGCCTACAACGGTACTCTGCTGCCCGCTTCTAGAATTCGTTCCAAACACGCGTTCTATCTCGGAGTGCGGCCGTTAACATATCTTTCGCACGTAGTGCTTCGTCCCACCAGCAAATAGTCCGTACAGACGAAGGTCTACGCGTCGTGTGTTGCTCTGAGTTTATCCACATGTTGCATGTTTTTGTGGATGACAAACGCTCTGCTTACCTCGTTCTGGTCTATATAGCCGTACTCTCCGGCACGACAGTCGAACGTGTTTTCCGAGAAATATACGTTAGACATCTCTTCCAGAAACCCGATGCTAATAATGGCGGGGCCTTCGATGCCAACCTCGTTGGCCACAAAACTTGTGTTGGACAGACGCAGGTATCCCGTGTGGTAGATTGCCCCTCCTGAGGTACCTGGAAATCCGTGGAGTAAGAGGAATTCGGGGGAGAGCTCGCACATGCGGATGAAATGATGTCTGTTCATCCTCAAAAGTACAGACTTATCACTGCCCCCGCCCATTTTATCGGCTTCAGATCGAATGGCCAATAGGTTGTCGACGCGTGTCCAAAGCGGAAAAAGCGGTTTGAGCTCGCACGATTCCAGGGCCTGGTAGATGTGCACATTGGTGGCTAATACTCATAACAGTACACGGGGGTGTCTTCACACGGCCGAGTTGGATCAGGCCAATCTGAAAACGGCGTGAAGGGTGTGGTACATAACCCTTAGATAGCTGCGATGTGGCCATGCTATTATGCCACATGTGGCTTGGCCGTTATTCCGGCCCGCTCATCAGCTCTTCACTACACCACATAGGTCCATTCTGCATGCATACGCTAAACGTTGTCACAAACTCGCCTGCATGATTGTTGCGGAAGACGGACCCGATGAAGATGTCAACCGCCATAGCTGTGTTCAGGTAAACCGCGCCCCCATCTTGGGCGACGTTTTCTTCGAAACCACAGTCGCGAAGAATATGTTGGTTATTGGTCACGGATAGGATGTACACGGCGCCGCCCAACGAGGCTTCATTTGACTTGAACACGGCACCGCTGATGTCGAGTCCGACAGAGTCCGTAACAAATATCGCGCCTCCGAGTTCCGGCGATGAATTTTCGATAAATGCAACGCTCCAGTTGAAAGCGCAGTCTTCGCCCACTCCGGAGTCACACCGTCCTGCAACGTGTCACAACCCACGTATTCGAGCGTTAGCTGGAGCCGTTTAACACCACCATAGACGTTCACGTACGCGAGCAGCGTAGCTGCATTTCGTTTAGGTGATAGTATTATATTTTTTAACCCCGTTTTTTATGCCTCACAAATGCATCGGAGTCGTACGACGTGACTGAGGGCACGTGTAGAGAGTTGGTGCCCTTCAAAGGGCGGCGCCGCATAAACATGTCCCTACCAAACACGTTCTTGATAGTGCACCCGAGTGTTACACGCTTGTTGTCGACAGTCCTTCCATTAACAAACACTTCGCATGGCCTTGATGCCAACAATGTATTAAATGTACGAGTGGAAGAACCTGAATCGTCTATAATGGTGGAAAAAAAAAGGTAGCTGTCAGCAAACGATATCCAACTTGGCCGCAAGATCTGACCTTACTTAACCCTCAACAGCTACCTGGTTTACCGCTTGCCAGACCAGCGATCGTTGGACCAACCTGTGTCAGAACGCGCTGGCGATCAACATACACACAGCTTTTAACTCGGATTTCCGTGCAGAGGAAATAACATTGTATGTGAATATTTGCTCTTTTCGTCACAGTTAGTACGATATTTACGTCGGTATCGTGTTGGAAACTTCATCCCTCGCACCGTGAGGGGCACAATCTACTATTTATAGCATCCAACTTGACAATCGTACAAACCCTCTATTACTCTGTTTTCATTTGGCGATATCGCTATCAACAGAGACAAAAATATCCCAAACCACCGTAGAACAATAACCACTGCCTGCTATGACACTGCATGAACTAACCCTGACTCTAGCCCCAGATTCGATTTGAGTATTACGTTATGCGACACTATACAGTATTCGCTGAGGCTCATCACCACTCGCAAAGCGGGATATACCCATCGATCTCCGTCCAAATTAGGTGTTGGAGAACCCTTTCAATGAAAAAAATTACAGAGGTCCGACCTATTCGCGGGGGCGATTTCTGTTGGTGGTGACCAAGATATTGTCAATGGTTGCAGTTCTTCCTCTTCTCTACAAGTATCTTCGGACTAAGGGGTGCGTGTCGTTGGTTTTTGAGGTTCGCGTGGGGTCCAAAAAAATATACTACTCTTTCAAGTAGGCACCAGTCAGGCGGTTAGCCTAAACCGGCAACTGCTTTAAAAAACGATTTTGGTTTTGCAGGCATATTTCATTTCTACTCGGGTACAAAACGAAGATGATAGCATGAATAATTCAGAGTTGCTTCGACATTTTCTGCTATTTACCTAGACCAATACTGGGGTAGCTCAAACGACGACGACTGTTGCCTGTCCGCTCTATTTGGGGGAAGTATAAAAAAACCTTTGAAACCACCCGCGTAAGCTCCGGGCAAACTTTGGTAAAAGCAGTTTGTTCAGGCGTGTTATAACCGCCGTAGCGTAGACTATACTAACAACATGCAAACGTCTGAAGTATAGGGTTTTGGAGTTTGTTGCACACATTTTTGGTGATGCCGGCTGGCAACTTTGACTGCGTGAAACCGCCTCGTCAGTAATTAGTATAAGTGATTAAATGCTTCCCGCCGCAAACCGACGGCATCACGAACCTCATGGTGTGAGTGGCTCATTATGGTGGGCTGAAGATGCCTGTGGAGATATAGAACTGCCCTCAATCGCGTATGTAAGTGTAAACGTTAAATTCAGGGTTGTTTTGTAAGGTAATTTTGTAATTTTTGCGTTTCCTGAGTTGAACGTTTTCTCCCCACTGCAGCACCACAAAAGTCGAGATGTAGACCTTCGCTGAAAACGTGCGGACGGTCAATCTGAAATAAATCACCAGCTGCTGTAGATGCAACACTATACGCAAAGGCTTGATTTGATGTCTCTGAGGTACCCGGTAGTTGAATGCCGGATTTAAGGTCAATATACGGCAATATTGACGGCACCGTAACGATATGTAAGTATCAGAGCAGACCGGAAACATGGAAATGAGGGGTAGCTACAAATCTCCCACGGCCTTGAGGCAGGCGTGGCCGGTACCACTATTGGCATCGCCAAAATACCGGGTGGGGGGGCGGGGGGTGGGACTGTTCCATCACTCGAAGATTTCACAAGACGAAACGCTCAACGTCAACAATCTCGACCACTTATATACCGTAAAACATATCCTGCGTGCACTACTCCCTAATCATTCGTCTTGCTCATGCGGAGTTGTCGCTAAGTGCATGTCGGCCAATGGCCACCTGAGGATGAAGGGGTTCAACACACCAATAGGGTCAACAAAACGGAAGAAGTCCAAATTTTTACTGTGTAAAGAGGTGCAGTTGTAATTTGGACATTATGAGGGAAGCATTTTTTACTCTTGCGTTTTCAACGTAGGCGAGGACGAATCGAATGTTTTCCGGTTTGCTGTCTTGTTTTGAAACTTTAGCGCACTTGGTGCACTGCATGAACCACAATTAACAACAGAGTGTTACAACGCATATGAGCCTGTTGACCGAACGGGAATTGCGCTACGGATGATGTTGGCAGTGTTGGTAGTTGTAGACTTTTCGAAAACGTTTTCGCCATTAAATACCTATGCGAGAAGGGTGGATTGTGTTGTGCACCGTCCACGTTTCCGGTGGTCATGTTTGGCGTGAAAAGCAGATCTTAGGGGGGGCATGTGTTGGTGATAGCTTTGTTGTAGCGGTAAAGTAGCTCTGTTTGGAACACGGGGTATTTCATGGAGTCCTGCGTACGTGTGGGCAACGTAACATTGGAGCCGCCACTCATTTTGGTAAGGATATAGTTTGCAGTGGAGCCGCGTGTTGGTGTGAATTGTCGGTTGCATGGGTGCCTTGGTTTTCTTTGGCGAGAAATCGTTTTTATAATGCGAGTGGTGTTGTGGTGAGAGCTTCATCGCAGTGTTCGACCGCGTTCCATATTTGCGACTCTGACATAAGCAACGTCATCATTTAGCATACGACGGGGAGAAGTAGCAGAATTATTTCAAAAAATGAAGATACACTCCAGCTGTTAGATCGAATATTTCGTCAAAACTTATCTTTGCAAGCTGTGTGTGATACTCCGATCGCGCGTATTACGAGTTGTGTGTCCTTATTAAGGATATTGATCGGCGACTCCCCTAACAACTACAGTGTAGCTATCAGGGTCAACAGGGTGATGTTAGTCAGTCTGTACGCGGAAACTACAAAACTTGTTTCTGAGGGGGACAAAATCTGACAGCTGTGGAGGAATATGTATCCGTTTATCAGGTGAATCCTGTAAGTCGATTAACCGGTGAGACGGGGGCGGAGTTTTGAAGGACGTGGGGCCCTGGTTTTGATCAAAATCGAGCGGGGTTGCAGGGGGGGGGGGGGCGGGCGGGCAATTTTCCCGCGTAACCTACAAATCATTTCAAGGGGAAAAATGTGACGGTTTTGGAAGGAATTCATCAGTTTATCATGTATATCCTGGGGTAAGTCGTACATTCAGTGAGTAGAGAGAGGGCGGAGTTTTCGAGGGGATGTGGTTGGGATAGAGTGGGTGGGTTTGGGAAGGTGGGGAGTGGGGGCAGAGGGGAGGGGGGGGCGGGGGGGAAGGAAAGGTTTAAGGTGAGGGGTTTGATATACGTGTGGTGCTCGGTCTCGGCGATGGTGCGGGTGGAGGGAAAGAAGGCGGCGTTCGGGGCGGGGGGCGGGGGCGGAAAGCAAGCAGCCGCATGGATGGATATAGAAAGAGAATGAGGTGATATCCAGTTAATGAAGTGTTCATGAATGTGGCAGATTTTGATATTAGGTGGGGCGTTTGAGCGAGAGAGAACGAGAAGAGGGGGGGGAGATTTTTTTTAGGAGGTTTAGGTCACATGTAATGTTCAAATACACTCCGGCTGTGAGATCAAAGATATATAGGGGCTTATTATACGCGCGGTGCCAGGTCTAGGCGATCGTGCGGGTGGTTGGAAAAGAGGGGGCGTTGAAGGGGGGGATTTTGGGGCGGGTGGGGGGAAATAATGAAACCTACGTCATGGATGGTCAGAAAGATAACGACGTGATATCCACTGCGTATAGGTGTTTATTACTCTGGCCGATTTCGATTGGAAGTGGGGCGTTTGGACAAACTAGGCGGAAACGGGGGGAAGGGGGGGGGGGGGGGGGGGATGGGGGGACGGGGACGGACGAGGGGAGAAAGGGGTGGGGTTGTTTTGAACAAGAGGGATCAGGGGAGGGGGTGGGGGGGGGGAGAGGGGTGGGGGACGGGACATTTCAATATGTGCGCGGAAACTATAAATCGTCAAAGGGGACAAAACTGCCGATTGTAGCAATAAGACACCTCTTTATATCATCTGCCTTGTATTGCTTACTGTTCTAGAAGGTTTGATGTATATGTAGTATGCAACCCAGTGTTTAAGTGTAGTAAATAACGTGTGAAATCTTCATAATTTTTGAACATGGATCGAAAGATAGAATTCTTGAAGAATATTTGTAGTTACCTTTATTTTCTGACATCGCTAGTTGTAAGAAAGAGATACGTATTGCCAAATATGACAGGCGAGGTGATGTGGTCATGCACTGTTTGTCAACACCATCATACAGCTACCGTTATTTTCTGACATCGCAAACTATACGAAAGAGATACGTATTGCTAAATACAACATGCGAGGTGGTGTATGTGGCCATGCACTCTCTCTGCCATTGAGCACTAGAGGTAGAAATGCGAATCGTCAGTTTTTTTATGGAACGCTTGGTATACATGCGCTCAATTACGTTACCTCGTTAGTCATTCTTGGTATACACGCGCTCAACTTCGTTACATCTTTAGTCATACTTCGCTTGGCATAGGATGGGAAGTGATCATGCAGGCGGTGTGTACGAAATACCTTTCGTAATGGGTTGGTAAGGTTGTTTACCGCAATTTTAACACATGTGTCTGTGCTTCCTTTTCAAATTATTGTCTCAAATAAATGTACGATTTCACGCCCATGATTTCAACCTTGCCGATGTGGGGCTCTGCGGTCGTCAATTTCAAGACAGAGATACATCTTACAAATACAGCTGGCGAGGTGGCATGCGACGTCATACATATGCGATGTCACTACTATTGAACACGACAGTGACTTGACTTTTTTAGGCAAATGCTACTGCGTTTCGTAAAGCTTGTCTCACGTGGACATGCGATGGCATCGAAACAGTGGCAAAATAGCACCCGCAGCCAACTTCCGGCGCAGCAATACTTACAGTTGCAGAGTGAATAGCTGCGACGCAGCTAGAAGGCAGCCGGTCTAGGGAAACGTTTCTGGAAGCACGTCACCCGCCCACGAATCCCCATATACATGCACCCACCGACTGAATCACCCACCCACTTTCCCACCATAATACCTTTCCAACCACCCAAAGATCAAACCACTCACCGACCCCTCTATGATTTTGCTCCCCACACCTTGCCAACCCTGGCGAACCAAACTTTAAACCAACCAAACCCAATCTAATTCGCCACGCTAAAATTTCTCCCTGTGATTATCCGTAGGTGTGTGTCACAAACGGACTAGATCACGAATATTATTGGTACATATTGAAAAAAATACATGCAATATGCCAGACGACATCCATGGCGCCGAAAAGAGGGCGGATAAGACTGCGAGATTGATTTCAGTTTTAACCTCGCCGTGGTATCGCTTAAGAAGAAATTCAGCATGGTACGCAATATCAATCCAGTGTCCAATAACACCAAACGCAACCGTCCTACTCCCCCACCTTCGTCTTCTGACAGATGAATCTCCTCACCGGCGAGAATGAGGCTGGATTCATCTGCGTAAATAGCACCTGCGAGGAACGTCCCAGTGAAGGTGGGGCATTCGTTCAGGTCGATAAAACAGCGTCAAAACCCCCCCAACGCAAGCTACCGCGCAATGAGGATTATAGCTCCGGGGCACCATTTTCGTCAAACGTCGGAGCCTGTTGAAATATTGTTCATCTTCAAACGTTACACACCAACCATATGTGGATGCTGGCGGGTCTTGAAAATAACAGGTGATTTTCGCAATATTTGATACAGTCAACCCAAAAATGAAAGTCGTACGCTCAAAAGCAACAACACGAGGGAACACCCAGAACTGGCAAATTAAAGGCCGACAGTGTGTTTGTCAAACAACAGGAGACCAGCGCGCCCGAAAGATGACCACATACAGGATCACGCCTTGCGGCCCAAAAAAACGTTCAATACACAGGGCATGTCATCTCCTTGAAAATTTCAGAGCCGTTTAGGTTTACAGGCGAGCGTAAACGGGCACGTGGTTGACAATTTTAGCCAATGCGCCATAACCGCAACCTAGACGATCTATCTTGTGTATGTGTATATAGCCGAAGCTACATGGTCGAGAAAATGAGATATGTAGGTGGACCACCACGAGTTGAGAGGTATTTCAAATACTTGATATTGGTTTGGCCGCGGGGTTCGAACTATTCGCGGTGCCCCCGTTGACAAATGGAGCGCATCAACACCATCTATCGGTATGAAGGTGAAAACGGGTGAATCACGGGAGATAGAATAATCAGATTATGCTACATGAATACTACTCGCCCAAATAACCAAGACGATAGCATTGCCCGGTGAGGGACCATATCATCCTCGGTAAAACCGGCGAGAACTGTTGGAATTCACCAACGTATGGCCGATGGTTTAACAGCAATACCGACCTTCACTCCTGTAGGGAGAGCTAGTAACTAGCACATAACTTTTTCTTTGGAGCCTTGACACAAACGCTTCACAATAGCTACCAGTCACTGGCATGCTATTGCATTTCCTCCTTCCTCGTGTGGTGCCGAAACGGAACCAAGTACTTACGCACACTGACTGGTAGAATAGGTTACATATCCATGAACCCCGAAAAAACGACTAATAAAAAAAACCGTTTCGTGTCCACTCTGAAGAACTACATGCGGTGGCCGAACGGTGCCGGGGTCAGCACAACGCATCGCATAGTTCCATAGACAGAGTCATATACTCATGGAAGAACTAAACTTACACCGTAATGGGTACAAAACAGGTCCAACAAACAGCGAGATAGGTCCCAAAAAACGTTCCGAGTGAGTGGTGCGTGTGTTGCAAATCCAACCGGTCATCGTATATGTAGCTGGTAGAGAAACGAGAGAAATAATCCTTTTCTTGAAATAAAAACACAGTGTCCGGTAAATCTTGGTCTACGATACGGGAAGCATGGAGACCCAGTCATTGGCGGTCACACTAAGATATAAAACGTGCGTCCAGGAAACATGTTGTGTAGGGGCCGAATGCACGTCGCTTTTTTGCAGGTATAGACCCTCGAGAAAACGCCCGGCCAGTCCCCGTAGGCTGGTTGTTGAGGACCACACTATACGCAGGGGATAAATATACATGTAAGGGTACATTCAGCGCTGCGCGCGAGTGCTGCATTCTCAACTCACCCCTTTTACTCCGTGAAGGGTGACAACGGGACGCTCGGCGGTGCGGGTACCATTAGATACGTCGCTAGAACTTATTACGTGGTTAAGACAAAGTCAAAAACAGGAACGAAACTTTCGGGGAGTCGGCAGGTGAACAATCGAGACCCCTTCATTTCAAGGATACCAAACTCATGATAAAAAAATTCGACGGAAATAAAGCCTCGTTCCCCTTGTACGTACTATTATAACTAGGTGTCCATCCATTACTCGTAAAACAGGATAGACGACGAGTTACTCAGCTCCTCTTCGCACTCCGAACATTTCCTTCTAACATCCAAATGCACCTGTCGCATGAACAGGCCCGCATCGTAAGTTCATCTATTGACAGGAGAGCAAAGAGTGAGCGTCTATCACAACGGCTCTATCTCGTTCTGTTCGTGTTTCCGTCGTGGAAATTATGTGTGGGGGTTGGTTGACTCTTCTGTTCTAATGGGTTCATTAACGTGTCCAAGAAATATTTTCCTCGACTAGAACGGGGTACATTTCCGTGGTGATATCTTGGTGTTCATCTCCCTTTTGATCGAGCGGTTGGGACTCAGGTTGGAGAGTTTCACATTAGCAATTCAGCAAGAATTTATTTATTTATCAAGTTTCCCTTTCTGTGCAACCATCATATATCCCACGGGAGTGGCGTAGTGGTGTAAGGCTACGCATGCACTTATTGTCGTTGTCCGATTTTCACCCATCTACTGGTGGTGCTTACTATGGAAACCACAGTGAAACGCAGATAGAGCGTGTCATGTGGCCGTTCAGATATTGCTGGCCGGCATTCAACATGTTGCGTGCACGATTAGTTGGTGCAGTGGTTGTGTGGTCTGATGATAATGCTGAAAACAAATTTAGAAATGAAGAAAAAGACTGTGCATTTTAAAACTGGATTTGACACACGGTTTCTAAGCAGTTCGTACTGTGGGTATTGCATGATATTGACATCCCACAAATACGGAATGCCATCAATGTCACTATTTACTTGAAGCCGTTAAAACCCACTTACATATCTGACACCCGCACCATCGCCTAGACCTAGCACCACTCGTGAAACAAACCCCTAGATCTATGCCACCTCAAGCCCTTCCTTACCCCCCCCTCCTCCCCCCCCCTCCGCCCCCCACCTCCCCACCCCATCCCACCCCCACCCTATCGAACACTCCACCCTCTCCCTACTTGCTGACTATACGACCTTCTCCATGATATACATGATAAACTGATGCATTCTTTTCAAATCCGTCACAGTCGTCCCCTTAAAAGAATATATAGTTTCCACGCACAGATTGAACTGCCACTTCAAGCCCTTCCTTACCCCCCCCCCCCCCTCCCCCCCACTCCGCCCCCCACCTCCCCACCCCATCCCACCCCCACCCTATCGAACACTCCACCCTCTCCCTACTCACTGACTATACGACTATCTCCATGATACACATGATAAACTGATGCATTCTTTTCAAAACCGTCACAGTTATCACCTTAAAAGAATGTATAGTTTCCACGCACAGATTGAGCTACCACCCGCCCCCACCCCGCCTCCCCCCCCTTATAATATTTTGGTGTATTTTTTATTTGTTTTTCCCAAAACCGTCAGATTTACCCCCATATAGGATTTATAGCTTCCATGCACAAATTGTCCACCTGTCCCCCCCCTCCAACCCCGTTCCTTCTTTGATCAACACCAGGCCCCCACGTCCTTCAAACCTCCGCCCTCCCTTCACCGGTTATTCGACTTACATGATTCACTTGATAAACGGATGCATTTCCTTCTACAGCTGTCAGATTTTGCCTCCCTCAGAAACGGGTTTTAGAGTTTCCGCGCACAGACTGACTAAAATCACCCTGTTGACCCTGATAGCTATACTGTAGTTGCAAGGGGAGTCGCCGAACTATAATCTTTATGAGGACACACAACCCGTAATACGCGCGATCGGAGTATCACACACAGCTTGCAAAGATTACTTTTGGCAAAATATTCGATCTAACAGCTGGAGTGAATTTTCATTTTTTATAATATCTGACACAGATTGCGCGGGAACACAAAAAAAGAAGGAAACGCCGCAGTCAGCAGGATTCGCTAGTCTGCACACGAAGCATAAACGGCAACGGCAACTCATCACCGCCTACTAAGCCGTAGACTCTGTTGCCTGCAATGGTCTAGATCTCTCCCGCAAGGGGTGTATCATGTCAGATGGAGCTCCCGAAGCTTTCTGTTTTTGAAAGAAAGTGACGATGTTCTAGTGTGGCAACGTATTTTACGATAGGTTAGGCTTGGCCTCCTGCCCCAAAGGCGGAGGTGCCACGAGTCAAAACTGCTGCAAAGGACCAATCATGTTTTGAAGGAACTACAAAAAGGTTATTTTCCCAGCGCCTTTGTACGGTGATCCATTGTTGACAGGAGTAAATGATCCAAAAAATATACAAGCCAAACGCCGGCGGGTCATAAGTCAATGGGGAGTGCAAGAATCCAAGCTGGTCTGTATCACACCTTGGACCTGTAGCTCTGACTCTGCTTCCCTACGCGCTCCGCGTGCATGTCGTCGCCTACACAGCTAGGCCAGGTGTACCCAAGGCTATCGCTCATACGACTGTGAATTACAGCGTTGATCTGATGGTCAAACGTTTCTACATACGTACAAACACATGTTTTCTCATACTTCGATAATATTCTGCATTACGAGGCTGCAACGTTTACCAATCCGACGAGAACATCAAAAGCAGCAGGACGTGCAAGTTCTATCGCGATTTTGTCCAACGTTAATTTGTTTCACCCAAAAATAACTCAATCGGCCGCACATGAGGAGCTCACTTACGAGAACGTCTGCTGGAGGTGCCGGTGCTTTGAGAGCGTACGTAGTGGTAAATTGTTTTCGTCGCACAAGACAACAGGGCAATTGCTGGTGACGTGAAGCCGACCTCGGTCACGATAGTGAATATAAGGCTTAGTTTGGTTAAGTGCTTATCGGTTAACCTTTTGCAAGTGGTCAAACTAACTACTACCCTCCTTATTCCCTAGCAAATGGCGTCGTCGACAGACCATGGTTTTTTTCGGGTCGTGGGTTCAAATCCCACCATCCACCATACTGAAACATTTCCAGATTTTCCATGTCGAACTTGAAAATCACTCTCCCCGGTATCCCCTGGAAATGAAACCGCTTGGATATTGACAGGTCCGCCCGTATATTGGGCCGACCTGCTATTTTCTCCCTGTTCTAGGGAGGGGGAGGGAGGTTTAAGGCGTGGTTTGGGTAAGCTATCATCGGATAACCTTTTGCAAGTGGTCAAATGGATTAATACCCCACAAATTCCTCAACACTAGCGAGTAGGCCATGACGACTGAACCAATATAAGTTTGTCGCAATCTCCCGTGTTGATCCCTGGATTGTAGTGACATTGCATCCGATTCTTCGCAGTTCGAGTGAAGATTTGGCTTACACAGCGTACGTTAGTACGAAGTCGATTATGTGACCTGTTGGATGTACATTTTTTACATATGTCCAAATCTTATGGTTGGTGGGTACTTGTCCCAGCTCAAACACACATACCGCCAAACGTACCGAGATCTCAAACTCCTAAAGTACGTCAAATGCACGACATTCAAATGCCGCCAGTTCGAGTTCTGCAGACCGCATACAGCAGCATAAGCAACGAACACGATAGTGTGAAATTAAAGGGTGGGGGACACAGAGTGCCCCCTGCAGGTCTGCCAATTGAGCAGGTCCTCGGAGACTACTCACTTTCGTTCCTTCGTAGAGATGTAGCTTTATTCGTTTCCACCAGAGCCCGGGATAGCTTCTGAGATCGGAGGCGCGTGCCTCCGATCTAATTCCTAACTTCCCCGAATATAAACCGCCAACCTTATCATACGAAACCCATCCAAGTGATCTCAAATTCGGATACTCTCAGGCCTTTCGAGGCCGTATCTCAACACTAGCCCACCCTGATGAGTCGCATATGCAGAAATATGGGAGATTCGGGGAAACTCCGGTTCTACGAACTAGACCATGAGTCGAAGATGCGGCTCCTCAAACACACTCCCACACCTCTAACCGTCTGGCTATGGAGCCAGGAACCCGCGAAGAAAAGCAGTAGAAAAAAAAGCAGACTCTACAGCAAGGCAATAGTCACCCATCAAAAACCTGCCGCATGCCGCCGGTGAGGCGGGGGGGGCAGAAAAGGCTCTAGAACCTGCGGCATGCCGCCACGACGCCACTTGTGAAATTAAAGGGTGGGGGACACAGAGTGCCCCCTGCAGGTCTGCCAATTGAGCAGGTCCTCGGAGAGTACTCACTTTCGTTCCTTCGGAGAGATGTAGCTTTATTCGTTTCCACCAGAGCCCGGGATAGCTTCTGAGATCGGAGGTGCGTGCCTCCGATCTAATTCCTAACTTCCCCGAATATAAACCGCCAACCTTATCATACGAAACCCATCCAAATGATCTCAAATTCGGGTACTCTCAGGCCTTTCGAGGCCGTATCTTAACAATAGGACGTGAAAAGTTCAAGTTTTTGGTAGATGACGCCGCCCGACAAATGAATCGAGAAAAACGTGAAACGTACAAGTTTTAGCAGTTGACACCGCCCGCTCATTGAAGCGCGCAAAACGTGGAACGTACAAGTTTCGGCAGCTGACGCCGCCTGCTCAATTAAGCGAACAAAATACCTTGATTCCGGCCGCCAGTAGCATACAAAAGCCAAGTGAATTTCGTGAAGGATAAAATTTTAGCGTTATTAATTGGCCGTTGGCACCGTTGAAGTAACCGAAATGGCATATTTTTCATACCATTGATTAGTGGCGTGTAAAAAAAGAAACGAACTTAAAAGGAAACACCACACCATAATGCGACCAAAGAATAGGGAGCGCACAAGCAGCAAAACATACAATACCTAGCGTGCCATCTCATCGCAAGCTGTCAGAATCCAACACTGTTCCCGAACACAACCGGGGCACAGACATAGACACCACGCCTCAGAAACGAATGATATTCAAGACTATTATAAAAAATGAAAATACACTCCAGCTGTGAGATCGAAGATTTCGTCGAAACTCATCTTTGCAAGCTGTGTGTGATACTCCGATCGCCCGCATTACGAGTTGTGTATCCTCATTAAGGATATAGGTCGGTGACTCCCCTTACACCTACAGTGTTAGCTGTCACGGTCAACAGGATTATTTTAGTCAGTCTGTGCGCGGAAACTATAAAACCCGTTTCTGAGGGGGACAAAATCTGACAGCTGTGAAGGGAAATGTATCCTTTTATCAAGTGAATCTTGTAAGTCGAATAACCGGTGAGGGGGGTGGGGCGGAGTTTTGAAGGACGCGGGGGCTTTGTTTTGATCAAAAGCGAGCGGGTTTGGAAGGGGGGGGAGGGGGAAAAGGGGGCAATTTGTGCATGTAAGCTATAAATCCTTTCGAGGGGATAAATCTGACGGTTTTGGCACCAGTATATTATTGGGGGCGGGGGGGGGGGGGTTGGGGCGGGGGGGGCACCTCAATATGTGCCTGGAAACTATACATTATTTTGAGGGGATAAATGTGACGGTTTTAAATAATTCATCAGTTTATCATGTATATCCTGGGGTAAGTCGTACAATCAGTGAGTAAAGAGAGGGTGGAGTGTTCGAGGGGGTGGGGTTGGGATGGGTTGGGGGGGAGGCGGGGGGTGTGGGGGCGGGGGGGGGGTGGGGGTGGGGGGTTGGGGGGGGGGGGGAGGAAGGGCTTTAGGTGAGGGGTTTGTTATACGTGTGGTGCTAGGTCTAGGCGATGGTGCGGGTGATGGGGAAGAAGGGGGCTTTCGAGGCGGGGGGGGGGGGGGGGGGGGGCATGGATGGCTCTCGAAAGATAATGAGATGATATCCTGTGCGTGACAAGACTATTGAAGCAATTATTTTGCAACCATAAACGAGATGAAACCAAACATTTTACTCCGATCTTAAGACACCGTTACAACGCCCAACCAACAACCCGCCTCCCGAGGAAACTGTATCATATACGACCGGTAGTACACTAACTGATACTAAATATTCAACACGCCACCCATCCGTTTGCCGCAAATAACCCATTCCTGCACTTGAATAACAAAGAGCATACGCAGTGTTGGATCACTACTACACACTACTAACATACCCACCCGTCTACAGAAAGAAAACGTCCCCGCACTAATAAACAAAGAGCACACGCAGCGTTTGTTGCATATATCCAGTTTGTTTTTTTGATAATATATAAATCGGAAAACGATTGTTTGAAGATGGCAACCCACAGTCAACAAAGAATAAGCTTCCACAGCTTCATAGGTCACAATACGATCCTTCCCAGGTATACCTTTATGCAACCTAATGGGGTTTGATCCCCCACCTCCCCGCCTCGTTTTTTTGTGTCCCACCACCCGACCTAACATCAAAACATTCAAGAGAAGTATTCTACACTATCAAAAAGTTGATATCACATCATTACATATATTTCCAGCGATTCATGCCATAGCTCCAATTCATAACCCCCCCCCCCCCCGCGCCCAAATGCCCCCTCCTTCCCAATAACCCGCACCATTGCCTAGCGCCACGCGTATAGCAAGCTCCTAACGAGTACCTGGTGTACATTGAGACGACCTGAAGCTGTTGGAATCCCCCCCCCCCCCGCCTCTTCGAAACTCTTCCCTCTCCTCACCTGTTGTACGACCTACAGGACATACATGATCAACTGATGCATTCCTTTTACTGTCACCTTAAAGGCTTTATTGTTTCTACACACATACGATGTTGGTTCCGCCAACCGCCCGCTGCCCCCCTCTGTATTGTTTAACCCCCCGCCCCACGCCAGTTATATCTCCACCTTTCCTTCACCAGTTACACGACATAAAGGATACACATGATAAACCGATGCATTTCTTTCCACAGCTGTCAGATCATGTCCCCAAAAGCAGGTTGGTAGCTTGCGCGCACAGACTGATTGGCATCACCCTGTTAACCCTGTTACAAGCTACACAGCAGTTCCAAAGGGGTTCGCCGACCTATATCTAATATATGGACACACACCCAGTAATATACGCGATCGGAGTATCACACACAACTTGCAAATATGACTTTTGACGGAACATTAGATCTCACAGCTGGAGTGTAAACATGTCTTTTTATTTATTATTAAACTAAACATAGACTCCATCCAGCGATCAGATCGAATATTTCGTCGGAACCCAAAATTTCAAGCTGTGTGCTACTCCGATCGCGCGTCATGGTGGATGCCTGTCCTCATTAGGGTAGAAATCAGCGACTCATCTAAGGGGGATGGATGATTGAAAAGGGACGGGGGGGGGGGGAGATATCATTTTGTGAACGAAGCCTGGAAGTAGTAGTCGTAGCAGCACCGGTAGTAGAAGCAGTATATGTAGTAGTAGTAGTTGTGGTAGCGGTAGTTTTAGCGGCAATGGTTTAGTAGTGATAGCCGTAACGGTGGTGGCATAGGGATAGTAGTGGCATTGGCGGTGGCTGTGTGTAGTACTGTAGAAATGTTAAGAGTAGTAGTAGTACATTAGCAGCAGTAGTAGTAGTAGTATGGTAGTAGGAGTAATACCAGCAGTATAATGGTAAAAGGAGAAGAATAGTAACACAGCAAGTAGTACTAGATCGCGAGGTCGCCATCACGGGAACAGAAAGACACGACAACTAGCGCTGGATTTCGAATGCAATTGCCGTACATTGACAGACTACGTATATGACAATTCATGAAAGCGTGGTGGCATTCACCATTACTCTGTCCAATCCGCCGGCGGATGAAAACATAAGAGTAGTAGTAGTAGTAGTAGTGTTAGCAGCAGTAGTAGTAGTAGTAGTAGTAGTAGTAGTAGTAGCAGTAGTAGTAGTAGTAGAAGCAGCAGCGGTTGCAGTAGCAGTAGTACTAGTACTAGTAGAAGTTGGAGTAGTAGTAACTGTCATTGCACTTTATCAAGGATACGAAATATTGCTGCTACTACTTGCGTTTATAGGGCTGTGAGTCGGCACTCCTTTTGTCGCCGACCAGTTATTTGTTGGACATATAGTCCGTCGTAAAACGGAGGTTCCGAGTTTATGACGTTGTGGGTTTCCTTACCTTCACTACTACTGGAACAGTTGTAGGAAGGATATTTTACTGCGGTGTACAACATTAAATTTTTGACGTCAATTGCTGCGAGCTGCCGATACCCCCCACATTTCCTGTGACACAGCAGCGCACAGTGGGACATCTATACACAGGCACACGTGAAGGAACATCCGGTCTCTTTTCACAATACCGACGGCGTCAGCCCTGGCCCAACCCATGCCAACGTGCGGATATCCCGTCGGCGACGTTGTGGCGACCAAGGCTACGGTAGGGGGGGTACCCCCGTTTTCACTGGTGTGTTTGAGCCACTCGCACGAGTGACTCTGTACCTCACGGATGAAAACGGTTTAGGCAGTTGTTTCGGCGCAGCTTAGATCGCTTTTGCATTGCGGATTGATTTCGTCGATGTAAAACTTGAACAATACGAAAGATCGCATAGGAACAAAGGGGTTACTCGCGCGAGTGACCCCTGCCACTGAAATAAAAGGCCCAAAAGGGGACCCCCCTACCGTAGCCGCGGTCGGCCATTACCACGCCGCGCAATCACTTGGCGAGTGGTCGGCGACGTTGTGGCCTTCATTAACCAATCGACTAACTTGGCGAGTGCACGCGACCAGAGCTGTACAACGTGAACATGATAAGTGGCTGCTTAGCTCGCCGCTCACATCCAACAACCGGCTGAAAACATTTTAATGGTATACCTCGCTCCCTGGCATAACCGTGTGCAAGCTTTGCCAGGCGAATGGCGATTTCACCGTTGCCGAGGTTAGCGTCGGGTCCTGTACGACCCATTTGAGGTGGCATTTAGACGCCACGGGAAAAAAAAGGGGACTTGAGAAAACATAAGGCACGGCGGGTAGCAAAGGCGGCGGCAGTAGCGGGTCCCAGAGCGAGGAGGACGCGGGAGCATCATTTGCTACATGGACGGCGTCAAGCAGTTCACGCAAAATATGGTTCGGTTTACCATTGACAGCAACAGCTTTAATAATGGATTGTGTTGGACTTGAGGGCGTTATCGGCGGGCGCGTTTTGTGCAAGGTTGGGAGAGATGTCAAAAAAAAAAAAAAAAAAACGCAGCTTGCAAAGATGAGTATTGACCAGAAATTTGTCGAACTCACGGCTGACGTCCTTGAAATATATATATATATATATATTTATATAGTAACATCATGGAGGATCCAACACATTTTTTTCTTCAAGTATTGTTTGCACGGCTATCTTGGTGGTGAGGTGGTCGCGTTTTCGCTCTTATCCCAATGTGACTAATAAATTCATCTAGTCCGGGGTACATTAACCTGTTACATGCGTTGTACGTCTCGTTTTTCGTCCTGTAAACTGAACATTTACAGTAGTTTTGATCCAAACTAGAGCGAATTTAGGGTATATGTATTGCGCTTCTCCTGAGCAAAATGAACCCAATAGTCTATGTTTCTACTACAACGCGTCTTCAGAGTCCGGCAGCCCCTGGGGGGGGGCGCCTCCAGCGGGTTCTTCTCGGTCGATAGGGGGGGGGAGGGGGTGGCTCGCTTGGCCGATCTAGAGACTAGTTATTTGTCGTTAAATAAAAGCGACTCACAGCCCGAGACATCGGGGACTGGACGGTCGCACATAAGAAATGCATCAATTATTTTCGCATGTCGGGTGTCAAATAAACTCAATGCACTGGCAATATAGCGCAGGTTGGTGGGCCCTTCAGTTGCCGTGGTAGGGACATCGCGAGCCACTTTTACTAAGTACTACAAGGGTTTTTGGTGGCTGACGCCAGCTACTAAATAAATCGAGCCCAAGATCGAGGATACGGCCATATGTGGCATATAAAAACAAAACTACTACTACTACTCCTACAACTACTACTACTGGTACTAGTACTACTACTACTACTACTACTACTACTACTACTACTACTACTACTACTACTACTGCTACTACTACTACTACTACTACTACTACCACTACTACTACAACTACTACTACTACTACTACAACTACTACCACACCCAACGGTTCGTGCGGCGTCTATCGCTTCAGCCTGTTCGTTTCTGGAAATCGATTAACCTTCCTGCCGAACGAATGCCAAATATTTCTTCCCGTATGCCCTTTGCCAGTCCTGGCGCGGACGTAAAATAATTTGTAAACTGTTTAGTACCGGCGTCTTTCGACGACGTTCTGTTGCGCGCTTCAGCCACAAACCACATCACACGTCATTTTCGCGCATTCGTATCTTTGGTTTGGTGGCCTCGCTTTGTTCTGCTAAATACCGCAAACACAATATTTACACGGAAAAAAAAGACGGCTGTAGTTTGATTATCTGGCGTTGGAGTGTTTAAACCGAATCTTGACCCTAGCCACTATTGATGGTAACTTCATAAGGCACTCTTTTCCGGACGAGGGTTGTGATAGAGGTGAACGCTGTTAGATCTTGGTTGTGCATTTCGCCAGATCCCTATCACGCGAAAACCTACATTTTCTCCCTTTTGAAGAGCGATTTCGCGACCCACATGCCCATGTGGCCGTTTGCTACGTTTTTATCACAAGGCACACATTGTGACAATTTTTGGCGGCCCAAACTCAGTGGTGAAAGTTTTTGTATATCGCAAAAAAATGCTTCATCATCGACGTTGCAGGAAACAAAGCGATAAGACTACTGTGGGTACCTTTGAAGAGCGCAATTTAAGCTTACTTCGGTCATCACGGGCGAAGCTGGCGAAAAAAGTGTTTCCGTCGACATTATTAGAACGGTCAAGGAAAGAGAGTCGTAGCCCGTCGGGGTTTCAAGAACCAGGCAGACATTGCTTGCACAAAGCGCGAAGCGCCGCGAGGTGTTCGGCGTGTTGCATGGTAGGATAACAGCATATTTCCATGAACCGCTCGTAAGCCGGACTTCGGCACCTTGTGCCTAATCGTTTGCTCATGAATGACAGCGCCAATGATGTATACTTTGTTTTGTGTTGTGTCCACTCCAGAGACAGCAATGGGAACTACTATTGAACTGCCTCGTGGGTGCCTTATGACATTTACACGACGTCGTACGATTGTTCCCTTTGTGCGGAGTTAGGGTTTCCCCTATCCCGCACCATTTGATCGAACTCGATGATCATCACGGTCACCGCAAAAAAAAAACATGAAAAGTACCTCGGTTTTCAATTTATCTCACGCAGTGATTGGCGCGTTTAAAAGCGTTGTTTCCAACGAACGCCAACCCTATTATACATATACCATTTTGCAGCGTCGGTGCCAACCGAGACCAACACGGGGGGTTACAGTAATACAGATATATAAATACGTGCCTTTGTACAGCAGATGCACATTTTGTGTTAGGAAGCTCATTGCTTCAGGAGCTCTTTACCTCTCAAAAAACACAACTGCAAGTGCCAGCCGATCACCAACACCGTGGCCTCAATCGTCCTGCTCTACCATAATGACATTTCAACAAGTTCGGAGTTTAGGAAGGCCCGTCATTCAGATGTTAAGGCCCGTCATTCAAATGTTAGATTAGGTCAAAAGCGTCAACTCAAGTTTAGCACGCGTCTACTCGAATTGTTATGTTTTCCTTTGCGCGACCGAAACGTGCAGGATGAGCTTTCAAAAGAGAAGAACTATTCTCAGTCCAGTACTGGGGGTATTACGAGTAAGCTTTACGTGGTGGTCGCAAGTTAGTTTGAGGTGTTAACCTCGCATCGGGTGTATACAGAGTACAATCGAAATAGAAGAGAGAGGGCCGTCGTCTGTATCACATGCGTTGCGGCCCTTTCAGGAAGGCATGTGATGGAGTCAAGTTTAAACCGGAGAAGCATTAAACTTATTATAAACAGCAGCGTCGGGGCAACAGTTTTGGGGCATGGTCGATTTTTAAGGATCAGCCGTCATATGTCAGCCCCTTTAGAGAGGCTTTCGTTGGAGTTCGAATATACGTTGGGCTTCTTGTGATATGGACCAGGGCGGGTTCCGAGCTGAAACCGAATCGCCTTTCCCACCTCGGAGAGGAAAAACAAAAATACTACTTACTTCGCAGTTCGTTCGCAAACGGCCAAAAACGACGTTAAAAAAAAGTTCCCGAAAAAACAAAAGTTTATCTTCGTCCCGAACGTATTTCTTCTGTATGTTCCTTAACCCGGTTGTTTTTGGAATCGACGGCAATCGCTCCCGCTTGGCCAAAATTGGGGGGGTAGAGCCACTCAGACATTTTTGCGACACAAACTCGAGGTGGGAACCGAGAACAAAAAATCCCAAGAAATCTGGGATTCTCTCAACTTAGGCCAGACTTTGAAAAGCTCTACCGTCACTGCAAAGCCAAACAGGTACATTATGATAATTGTTTCGCGTTCCCCACCCCGAAATGACTCAAAGTGGAAGTTTACAGAACTCTAATCCACCTATGGAACGTTTTCCCCGAAAGAAGATATTTGAGTGTATTCGCAAGCAAATTTCAGCTTTCCGCCGACTTTTCGCACAAAATTTTGCTGACCTGTATCAACGTCAAATCGATCCAGATCCAAAACGTAACGACGGATTCGTGATCTGCACCGCAAAATTGCACTAATCTGCAAATGTGGTACGATTCGGAGGACTTTGAAATTTCGTCGGGGGGGCCGCGGATGCGACTTTCCCTCAATTTTACTCACTTATTCGTGGGTAACTCACCACCACGATGGCCAAATGAACAAAAAGGTTTATTTTCGTGATCCCCATGAACTAGCGGAAATGTGTGCAAATTTTCAGAGCTTGAGGCTTTGTCTTTGCCCAGTTTTGACAAACTCGTGGAAAATATTCGGCTTTAGCTCGGAACCAGCCACAGGGAAGTTCTTGTTTTGTGTGGCGTCGCCGAGCGCGTGTCACGATGGGCTACTAGTAGTGAAAATCAACTGTGATCGACGAGCAGTGGGATTGCTGCGAGTTCTTCAATCTCATCGCGACAAAAAAATGGACACGCCCTGGGGAGAAGGTGGGTCGGCACGCGTGTGACCACAGCTTGTCAATAGGATTTGAAACAAATACGACGCACGCACAAAATGCACGTCAAAATGACACACATCGACAGAATTACGCATTACACCATCATCAAACCATGTGACACGCGCTTCAACATGGCTAGCACCTACAGCTTCACATGTGGACCTCTACGAGCATAGTGCATCCAAGCACCGACTTTAAAGTACCTTGATCGTGCGACCTGACTAACGAAGCTCGTCGACGACGCGCTGATGATGATAATAAACAGAGATGCGCAGGCTGATGGAACAATCCCACGGCCTACTGTATGTCAATACCATCAATGTTATTCGAACGGTATCGAAGAGCTCTTCAGTCAACCCCGTGAAAGGATTTCTCCAACACCAAGACAGAAGTGAACCAACACGTTTCAATGGATCGTCACATAAAGAGGTCTACCCTTCACCCAGAAAGGTATTTTCATCAAAATGAAAGTGCGAAAGTGCCGTTCGACAAAAACCACCATCGCCCAGGAATTCAAAGGAAGTTTTACATTGAACCATATTTGAAATTGTCGGACGATTTAGGTTGAGGAAGCTGGAAATTCGAAATCCTAATCAGACAACAAGTGCTGCTCTTATCAACGTAGCCCGTGTCACAGTTCCGACGATGGATTCATGGTATAGCCTCCCCACTATCGACATTATTTATGGCCACCCCAAGGTATGTGTCCGAACAAAGGATCAACAAATGGTGTGCTTGGATTATAATGAATGCAATATTTGGCAATGCAGACAGTCATCTCGCTGTCTTGCATGTCTGAGCTTGTTCATTTAAAGCGGGAGTACAGGAAATTTCCCAATAGACAAAACTTATGACCGGTGGGCTACACTTATTATATGGGGAAGGACGGTGCTTTATGTACTGACTTCGGCATTCGGGCTTCCGAGTGTTCGGAATTTCATGTTACCATCGACCTGGCTTTTTCATCACTCTGTTTCTTGTTTGGCGCTTGTAATGCTGTACCAAAACCACGTTTACACCTAATCGCAACACAAAGCAAACAAGGACAACTATAATGTAGTCGGATGGTCACTAGACCCTAATCACCCCCGTCGACCCCGGCCGAGTTTCCGAAAAAAGACGTGTGCCGGTCGACCGTGGCAACAGAGTCGAAAGCGAGAAACACAGCCCTTGCGAGCAGGAAGCGAGAACGTTGAGGTTACGTGACCCGTGCAACGACAAGGACGGAAATTTCGTGATCGCTGGTTCTGAATTTCGGCGAGGCGTTTGTACTGAAACCGGAGGATATTGTTTGCGAGGTTCGTAGCACGTATGGCGGAGGAGTGTCAGCCAAAAAGGGTGATGTTTGGGGAGCTTCTTGTTTGATAGGGGCTACACAGGGGGGCAAGACCAATACTGGCTTGTTCATCAGAACGAGGTTATCTCGGTCATTGCGATAAAATTCCTAGGGTATCGAAAGGTATCTCAGAAAGCCGGCGAATGTTTTCAACGAGGAGAGCGGGGAGCCGAGTTGGCCATGTGGAAGTGACGTGAGACGGAGTGACGCAAACCTGCAAAGCGACGCACAAGCGATGCAAGACCTCCACCTACTGTCGGCATCTCTATACGGCCGGGGAAAGGCGGCGGGACGGGAGGTGGGAGGGCGGGAAGGGAAGGGGGGAAGGGGGGAAGGGGGGAAGAAGGGGGAGGGGGGAGGGGCGTCCTATCCAAAAACTGAATACTAGGTCTGGACATCATCGTCTTCAAATTTGGGGGCTTCCCAACGGCCGTCACATGGTAGCGTAAAGCCACCCTGACTTCTTCACCATGTTGCGTTGCCTCCCCACTGCCCTTGAGACACTTGATACCCTCTACGAGCCTAATGCCGTCTTGAGTCAGATCCTAGGGTCTATTAGTATATCGAGTTAATCTTTTCCTTTGCTTGCTTCATCGAGTTGTTTTCTTTTGTCATTTTTTTTCTTGCCTTCCGTTTTTCGTTATATTTTATTTCTTTTCCTTTCCTTTTCATTCTCTTGGTTTTCTTCGTTTTTTCTTCCCATCTGATCTGTGTTTGATATGCGTATGCGCAGTGTTAAATATAACGAGTAATATATACGTGGTAGTCGTTCGTGGCACCGGTGATATAATCAGTTTTTATTGGCATGATGAGTAGCTAGGTCTATGCACCAATATGGACCCGGCACATCGTAGGCGGACTCCCTTTTTTTTTTTTATATGTGTTTGGCGGGGGCGAGGGCGCACAAAAAAAAAGAAATTGACACCTTCGTACAAATATTTTTGTTTCGTCTTACAAGAGGAGGGAGGGGGGTACGAAGACCCCATCCCCCCCTATTACGCCACATAATTTCCTATGCAATAAACCCCCATTCTAAAACCTATATCATAAAGGGGCAGCGACCTTGCAGCGACAGGTATTAGACTATATAGCAGACACGCAGCGCCCTGGTTGCGCATCAGCAGCCTGCGTACCAGCTGCCCACAGCGCAAAGCAACGGAGAATAAGGGAGAAAGCAAGATAGAGTGCTCACACTGAGCACAGCCTCCACGGTGAAGGGACCCCTGCTACAACCCTCCTGCGACAAGACAGCTTGGCTACAAAACGTCTGCGGAGAGTCAGCCAATGGCGAGGACCTCATCTGCTGCTGCGGGGCCAACTTCGGTGACGGTTCAGGATTGGACGAGAGCCAGGCCATTGAGGATGACTGTTCGGCACAGCACAGACAGTGAGAGGAGATGCATGAGGGCTGTAGTGTAATATTGGAGGGTATTGTGTACCTTGCAGCAGCAGCATCGGAAAGCACTGGAAAGTCAAAACTCTGGTTTATCATATGTAACAGTGCTCACCATCGAGCAGTGTGTGTGTCGTTCTGCCTCCTCCCAAAAAACTGACGACATCAGCAGCAACAGAAGCCTACCCTTGGCAGCAACAGAAGCAGTAGAGCACCAATACCAGAAGCCGTAGCCGCATGATCAAGATCGCAAAAAAAAATGCACGAAATGAGAACCAACTAGGTTACTCCGCGTCCCTGTTGGCCCCTGCACGCCTTTCGCATGCGAGCAGAGCACTTTCGCCTATCATCGGAAAAACCGCCGCGAAGATGAGCAGCGGCAACTGGGTGTGCAAGAAGTGAAAGCACGATTTCGGACGCAATATAGAGCAACTGAGCCGGACCCACGTGGAGACTCAGGAACAGTCGCTCCAACACATGTAAGGACTTGTGAGGACAGCAGTGGTTGCATTCGGTAGCACAAGCAGTTACGATCAAAAATTGAAAAACGCCAGATGTAAGTACGACCGATTGAATGGTTCAAACTCAAGTTTGCAAGTGCGTGGTACAATAAATCCATGTTATATTTATGATATGGTGTTTGTGAAATATACCTGATTGTTAATAAACTGCTTCACATATTTTACGGGAGGTCGTTCGCACGTGTTTAGCATTGGGAACTGCCAAGTTGGACGTATTTTAGTGGCGCAGTGTATGAGGCTGCAGGCCTTGTCGATGTGTATGTGAAAAGCAGGAGCAAATTCGTATTTTCGTTCGACGGCTGATCAATTGCTATTATTGCTCATGTCGCAAGTTGCATGTCCACCAACGTGTGTCGACAGAGGTGCAGGTGCCGCGGCGGCGGTGGGGAGCGGGCGCACATCACTGGATATTTTCAAACCAAAGAGCGCCACGGACGGCGCGAAAGAGTCGCCGGTGTTGATGGACAGTAGTAGCGGCGTGGGCGCAAGCGGTGACGCTGACGTGGTGGCGACGGGAGGTGTGAACAGGGGTGAGGGTGGTGCGGGCGCGAGCAGTTTCGCTGACGTGGTTGCGACGGGAGATGTGAACGCCCTTCCGGTATTTCTCTTCCCCCTGACCTTTCGGGCATATTTAGACTGATGATATTATGTCTCCAAGCAGAACTAAACTATTTTGTTGTCTAATTTGTTTTTTTCGCGCTTTTCCGCGCACTACTGTGTCGACGGTGGTCGCAGAAGTAAGTTGACGGAAGCAAGCCGACGCGTTCGTCAGTTCTGAGACGATGTGGGGGCAAGTTGGAGGGGGTATTGTGCATAAGCGCGGCGCTTGCCCACCATTGAATATTTCCGACTGCATTGACCATCTTGCATTGACGCAAAGGTTTACATACGTAAACAACCTAAAGTGCAGTTTAACATCCTTTGCTCTTGCAATGTTGGCCTGCTTGCCAAGCCTCTTTGTTAACACAAGTGTGTGCAGTAAACCATCCATAGCGGCACAGCCAGAAACGAACCGCCAAGCAAGCAAACAAAGCGAAAAAAAAAGTAAAAAGAAATATAAATGATGTTTTTTTCGGGCCTTGGGGGCGGGGGGGGGGGGGGGGGTAGGTGTGCGAGATAACTTTGCTTGTGCGCCCTCTGCGGAGGCATGAATTGTGTCAGATGTGACTTTTACATGCACTTCTCCCTCAAGTAAGTGCTAAATGATGGTGACATTGCACGACCACATCACCTCGCCGGTTGTATTTTGCAATATGTACCTGTTTCTTATAATTTGCGATGTCAGCAAATAGTGGTAACTACATGGTTGTACCTATCAATTGAAATATTCTGTTATGCGATCCATGTACAATATCACATATATCTTCAAGACGTTGTTTTTTATACGTAAAGATTGCGTTGCATACCACATCTAACATCAAAACTTCTATAATATCAAGCAGTACCAGGCAGGTGACATATAGGAATTTCTTCTTTCTACAACCATCAGGTTTGTCCCATTATTGATGTAAAGTTTCAGCGAAGATATTGAAGTGCCCCGCCCCACCGATCACTCTCGTTCAAACCCCCCACCTAAAATCAAAATCTGCCAGAGTAGTAAACGCTACCAGCCAGCTGATATAACCTCATTACCTTTCTAGTCATCCATAAGGAAGCTCAAATTCATGCCCCCCCCCCGCCTTTGTTTTTGTCCCGCCCTTTTGTTCAAACGCCCCACATGCAATCGAAATCGGCGACAGTAATAAAAACGTCTGCGAAATTGATATTACGTCATCATCTTTCAAGCCATCTATGACGTAGTTTTCGTTCATTCCCCCATCGCCCCCTCCAACGTCCCTTCCTTTGCCACGACCGGCACAATCGCCGAGACCTAGCATCACGCGTATAGTAAAGCCCTACATATATGCTTAATACGCGCGATCGGAGTATCACACACAAGCTTGCAAATATGAGTCAAGACCAAATATTCGATCTCACAGCTGGGGTGTAGTTTTATATTGTATGTGACCAAAACCTCGTGAACCTTCCCCCCCCCCCCCCCCTTTTACCTGATCTTTCTTGCTCAATCGGCCCAGCTAACATCAAAATCAAAAGTAATAAACACTTCCACGCACTTGATATCACCTCCATAATCTTTATAGAGTAATCTATGTCGCTGCTGCTATTCAACCCCCCCCCCCCCCCCCACCCGTCCGCCCTTCCAACAACCCCTCCTACCCCACCACCCCCACAATCGTCTTGACCTAGCATCACGCGTAGATGAAACACCTTCATCTATGCGACCTAAAGTTGTAAATAAACCATCCGCCCCCCCCCCCATCGCCACCCTCACCCCCATCCCGTCGAACGCTCGGCCATCTCCTCAATGGTTGTACATTTTATGCATGATATACTTGATAAACTGGTGAAACATTTCCAAAACCGTCATATTTATCCCCTTAGATGATTTATAGGGTCCACGCACAGATTGGGCTGCCTCGCCCGTCCCCATCCCCCCACACTTTCTCTTCATCAAACCCAGACCCCCACGTCCTCAAAAACTCCGCCCTACCATCACCGGTTGTTCGACTGACAAGATTCACTTGATGAATTGATTTTAATAAACTGACGAATTTCTTCCCCAGCTGTCAGATTTTATCCTCCGCAAAACGGGTTTTATAGTTTCCGGCCACAGACTGACTAACATCACACTGTTGACCCTGATAGCAAGACTGTAGTTGCAAATGGAGTCGTCGACCTATATCCTTTATGAGGGCACAAAAGCCGTGATACGCGCGATCAGAGTATAACGCACAGCTTAAAGATATGAGTTTCGACAAGAACTTCGAACTCACAGATGGAGTGTAATATTTTTGAAGAATATTTACGTGTACCGCGTTCGGGTTGTTCGCGTTGTTTCCCTGTGGTACTTCTCAGCTCCAGGGTGATTGAAGCCTGTCATGTGACACCCGGACTTGATTTCGCGAGTTAATGACAACAACCACAACAACAACAACTGCAGCAGCTCAGCACCAAGCACTCGAGCCCACAGTCGACACGCGCTCCATTGGAGCTAGTACTTCGCAGATGAAGCTAGACTATTATACCGGGACAACATCGAACACCATTGATTTCGTGTTGCCATTATTGCCGTCTGCCGTCGGATGGATCGTCGTATTGACTTTTAAACGTTTTCCGAAGGCATTTGTTAAGCTGGGAGGTCCAGAGCTCCTTCCAGTAAATAGCCTAAAGAAAAGTGTGATCGAACAATACTATGGTACGATACCTACTTGGGTACTTTACAACATTATATCGCTATGTGCCGATTCCATGGGATTGGAAAGCCAGTTCTTAGCTTGTTGTTTTTTGTCTTTCGCCTGGGTACTCTTCATCTCCAGCGTGACTGGAGCTTGTCCGGTGACCGCGGACTTGATTGTACGAGTTAATATGATGAGAGAAAAATCAAAATCAACTGCTGGAGTTCAACTGTATACTCGAGTCCAAAGCGGAGATGCCATGCGATGAAGATCGCAATTCTGCGATGGGGGTAGACTAAAATGCTGGGATAAAATCGAACACCATTGATGGGCATTTTGCTCCTTTCGTCGTCTGCCGTGGGATGGCTCATCGTATAGCTTTTTAGACGTTTCCCAAAACAAGTTGTTACGCGGGGAGGTCTAGCGCTCCTACCCGTGAATAGCCTCAGATAAAGCAATGCCGTAGTACGACATCTACCTGCGTACTTCACAACGTTCTTAGTTATGTTCCCAGACCATGGGATTGAGAAACCGGTTTATAGATTGTCGTTTTACATGTCAACGTCGAATGGTAGGTGGGAAACATTCCGTCGATAGTAATGTTGAGGTGCGCCGTTTGTTTGTAGCTGTTCAGAAGCTTCTTGAACCTTGAGGAGTTCTACGATTTTACGTCACGCAAAACACATAATTGTCGCGAACGGGAAACGGTACCAGACAGACAGATCCATGGCTGGCCTCGAGTTACAAACAGAGTGACGTTGGGACATAGGAATGATATCCCGACACATTTGGAATAAAGGCACCCGCGCTTCAAATAATCACTTAGCCATAAGGAGTTACCACTATCGTGCCCGGTGTTTTTCATGTGCGTACGTCATGGGGTTGTGTATCGCCTTTTTAGCGCACGGGTGTTCAGCCTCGGGTATCTATCAGGGTATAAATTTACTACCATTTTCGCTGAAGCGCTTGAGAATGTCCATTGATAGATGCGGCTCATTCTTTTTGATGAGTCATGGTTGCTTTCGGTTTACCCGACAGCACCTATGGCGTCTCGGTACTTGTCATTTGCGGAGCTGTTCAACTCTCATCCCGGCAACAAGGCGACATTTTGTTACGTACACAATAAAGACGTAAGCACGATACAAATGTTTTGCTTTGGTTGGTTTCATTCTGCCCCGATACAGACACAACCATTTCATGAGGAGTGAAATCTCAGATAATGAATCAAATATTTTCTAGAGATGCCGCCTTTACCTTCGCAGGCGTTGCTGTTGCTATCGGCGTACCCCAGAGCAGCTATAGCGCCTCGTTACTTGTCACTTGCAGGAGAACCCATATGGTGTTGCTTTCTTAAATCGCCTTGAATAAAATATATCAAGTACATCCATATGGGGGTAGAGGTATTGCTGTGTGACCCCGGATCTGGGTCACTGCTGGGGTGGAGCACGGGCACAAGAGTAGTGCAAAGATACGGAATCGAATGAAGAAAAAAAACAAAAATGGCAGACTCCTCCAACCTTCAACGGCGGTCGTGACGTAGTTAAGGTATTGCTCTCTACTAATTGTCGTACTTTGGAGGAAACGGTGGTTGATGAACAAGAGGTAAAAGACGAGAGGAGAACTTTCCAGGGGTCTTCACGGGTCATGGCCCAACTCGCGGGTACGGTACAGCGACCATCACAACATCTCGGGCCAAAAAAAATTTTTTCTTTTTAATTTCAATGGTCAAAAGCTCATTTTACGTACTATCGAGGTAGCGCTTTAAGGCTAATACATGAAAATATTGTTTTCTGGACGACCTTACCCTTCACCCTTATTAGCCCAGACCATATGGTCAGATTGATATTCTTGTTATGAATGAAGCATTTTTGTAATACCTGGGGCATACGAATCTCGTCGGATATATAGCACTTTCATTGTTTTCCCAGATCTGTTCGTGGCGTGGAGTATAGAGTAGTATCGGTCAAATGAGGAGCCTCGTTAAAATACGGGTGCATCTCCACCGTAGCCCGTTGCAGGGGTGGATCACCATGACTAAACTAGACCCGACCCGTATAAGTCCCAGGAGGAGCTAACGGTCGCTGTGGCTGATTGTGTTCGGTTTAGGGTTATGGGTACGTAAGGGTCGCAGTCAATGCAGATAATATGTTTGAGTTTCAGCTGAGACCGCGGTAGGCATATGCTACGATACAGACACATCCACCCAGTTCATCCAGCGATCAGATCCAATATTTCGTCGGAACGCAAATTTTCAAGCTGTGGGTGCTACTCCGATCGCGCGTCATGTTGAATGCCTGTCCTCATCAAGCGTACAAATCAGCGACTCATCTAAGGGGGATGGATGATTGAAAAGGGACGGGGGGGGGGGGAGATATCATTTTGTGAACGAAGCCCGGAAGTAGTAGTTGTAGCAGCACCGGTAGTAGAAGCAGTACTTGTAGTAGTAGTAGTAGTAGTGGTAGCGGTAGTTGTAGCGCCAGTGGCTTAGTATTAGTAGCCGTAACGGTGGTGACATAGGGGTAGTGGTAGCATTGACGGTGGCTGTGTGTAGTACTGTAGAAATGTTAAGGGTAGTACTAGTACATTAGCAGCAGTAGTAGCAGTAGTAGCAGTAGTAGCAGTAGAGCAGTAGTAGAACGTTTAGATTAGTAGCAGCAAGTAGTAGTAGATTGCAAGGTCGCCATCACGGGAACGGAATGACACGCCAGCTATCGCTGGATTGCGAATGCAGTTGAGTTAAATCGACAGAATACATGTATGACAATACGTGGAAATGTGCTAAGATTCGGCAATATTTTGCCCCAAAATATAAAAACCTAAGAGTACTAGTGGTAGTAGTAGCAAGTCATATAAATATGTATGGCAGGAGTAGAAGTACTGATGTAGTACTTGAGGTGGTGGTGGTAGTCGTAGTATAATTTTGTAGTAGGACTACATCGCGAGGGCTACATCACGGGAACATAAGTACACGCCAGCTATCAATAGCGCTGGATTGTGAATTCAATTTGAGAGTACATTGACAGACTACATGTATGACAGTACAGGAAAGTGTGGTGCATTCAGCTATATTTCGCCCAATGCATCATAGGAGAAAAATATGAAATTGGTAGTAGTCGTCGCGGTAGTAGTAGTAGCAGTAGCAGCAGCAGCGGTACCAGAAGTGGCAGTAGTACTAGTAGAAGCGGGTGTAGTAGTAACTGTCATTGAATTTTAACTAGAATACGAAATATTGCTTTTCCTACATGTGCTCATAGGGCTGTGAGTCGTCACCCTATATGTCGCCAATCAGTTTTTTGTTGGACGAGTAGTCGGTCGTGAAACGGAGGTGCCGATTTTCTGACTTTTGGGCTTCCGTAACTTCTACTGGTACAGTTGTAGGAATTATTTTTTATTCCCGTGTACAGCATTTCATTTTGGACGTCAATCGCTGCGAGCTGCCGATACCCCCCGCATGCTCTGTGACACAGCAGCGCACAGTAGGACATCTAAACGCACGCACACTTCAAGGAACAGCCCATCTCCTGCGACGATGCCGACAGCGTCAGCTCTGGCACAACCTATGCCAACGTGCGGAGATCTCGTCAAACATGTTGTGGCCATTATCACCCCGCGGACTCACTTGGCGAGTCGTCGGCGATGTTGTGGCAAGTATCAAGCTGTGGACTATCTTGGCGAGTGCACGTGACCAGTGTTCTATCGCGTGAACATGATAAGCGGCTGCGGAGCACAACGCTCAGGTCCAACAACCAGCATAAAACATTTTTATGGAATACCTCGCTCCCTGACACAACCGTGTGAAAGCTTTGCTAGGCGAACGGCGATTTCACTGTTGCCGAGGTTTGCTTCGGGACCTCCACGAGCCATTTGAGGTGGCATGTCGACATCACGAGGAGAAAAGAGGACTTGGAGAAACATTAGGCGCGGAAGGCGGGTAGCAAAGGCGGGAGCAGTTGCGGGTCATCGAGCGAAACAGATGCGGGAGCATCCTTGACTTCATGGACGGCGGCAAGCCGTTCACGATAAATATGGCTCGTTTTACCTTAGATAGCTACACCTTAATCATTTGATGGTGTTGTACCTATGGCCGCCATTGACGGGCGCGTTTTGTGCAAGGTTGTAAGAGATGTTAATAAACAAATGTTACATATATTCTATCTTTCGATCCCTGTACAATAGCAAAATTATAAAGCTTTTAACACTTTGTTTACTACACCTAAGAACTGGGGTGCATACTACATGTAACATCAAACCTTCTAGAAAAAAAAACATTACCAGGTGGGTGATATATAGGGGTGTCTTCTTGCTGCAACCGTCAGATTGTCCCCTTTAAGGGTTTTTGGTTCCAACGCACATATTGAAATACTCGCCCCCCCCCCACCCTCCCCGATCCTTCTTGTTCAAATGCCCCGCATGAAATACAAATCTACCAGAGTAGTGAACACTACCAGCAAGCTGATATCATCTCATTATCCATCTAGATATCCATGCTGTAGCTCCAAATCATTTCCGCCCTCCCCCCCCTCCCCCGCCCCCCCCTTTTGTTCCCCGCCCAGTTCGTTTAAACGCCTCACTTACAATCATAATCTGCCAAAGTAAAACACACATCTAAGCAATCGATAACACGTCAATATCGTTCTAGCCATCCATGACGTAGCTTTCATTAATCCCCCCCCCCCTATAACGCCCCCTTCTTCCCCACACCCCGCACGATCGCTCACCAGTACCGCGCGTATAGCAAGCCCCTACATACATGATTATTACGCGCGATCGGAAGATCACCCACATCGTTCCGAACATCAGTCTCGACCAAATATTTGATCTAATAGCTGGAGTGTATGTAAACATCATATGTGACCTAACCTCTCGAAAACCATTCCCCCTCCCTACACTCCGTTTTTTTTCTTCTTTCGTTCCTCGATTTCTCTTGCTTAAACGCCTCACCTAATATCGAAATCCGCCACAAGGATAAACACGTCGACGCCCTGGATATCGTTTCGTTATCTTTTTAGAACCGTCCATGCCGCTGCTGCGATTCCCACCCACCCCCACCCCTCCTACCCCACCACCGCACCATCGCCTAGACCTAGCACCATGCGTATAGCAAACCGTACATCTCTGCGACCTGAAGCCCTCCCGCCCCGCCCCCCGCCTCCCCCGCCACATCCCCCCCCCTCCCGCACAACAAGGATTTTTAGTTTCCACGCACAAATTGACCTGCCCCACCCGTCCCCTCCCCCCCTCCCCCCCTTCCGCCCCCTTTTTGATCAACATCAGGCCCCCAGGTCCTTCGAACCTCCGTCCTCTACTCACCGGTTATTCAACTTACAGGATTCACTCGATAAACTGATGCATTTTCTTCCACAGCTGTCAGATTTTGTCCCCCTCAGAAACGGGTTTTATAGTTTCCGCGCACAGACTGACTAACATCACTCTGGTGACCCCGATAGCTACACTGTAGTTGCAAGGGGAGTCGCCGACCTATACGAATCTTTAATGAGAACACACAACCAGTAACACGCACGATTGGAGAATCATACACAGGTTGCAAAGATGAGTTTCGACAAAAAATATTCGATCTCACACCTGGGGTGTATTTTCATTTTTGTAATATCATGGAGGGATCCAAAACTTTTTCCTCAGAATAATGTTTGCACCGCTCTCTTGGTGATGAGCTTGTCGCTTTTTTGCTCTTATCGTATTGCGACTCAAACACTTCATCTAGTGCGGGGTAGATTAACCTGGTACATGCGTTCTAAACATCGTTTTTCGTCCTGTGAACCGAACAGATATTTTAGTTTTGTTCGAAACTTATGCGAATTTGGGCCATAGGTATTGCTCTTTTACTGCGCTAATCGAAGCCAATGGTGTATGTTTCCACTCCGACGCGTCTTCAGCGGGATCCTCTGAAGTCCGGCAGCCTCTGGGGGGGGCGCCTCCAGCAGCTTCATTCGGTCGGGAGTGGGGGAAGGGGGGGGGGGGGGGGGGGTAGCTGGCTCTCTTCGCCGATCTAGGGACTAGATAATGGTGATGACATGTAACCCACTCACAGCTCTAGACACTAGGGACTGAACGATCGCACAAAAGATTATATATCAATGAACTTCGCATGTCGGGTGTCAACTAATCTCATTTGCATTGGAAATTCAGCGCAAGCTGGCGGGCCTTCAGTTCCCGTGGTAGCGACAGCGCGAGCTACTTCTACGATTTATGACAAGGGGTTTTAACAGCTGACGCCACCCGTTCAATGAAACGAACCCAAGATCCTTGATCCGGCCACCAGTGGCATATGAAAGAACTACGTCTACTACTCTTACTACTACTTCTACTCCTACTACTATTACAACTACTACCACACTCAACGGTTCGTTACGGCGTCTATCGTTTCAGCCTGTTCGTGGTGGAAATATTTCACCTTTCCTGCCAAACGATGGCCAAGTATATATGTTCCCGTATTCTTTTAGCCAGACATGGCGCGGACGTAAAAAGACTATTAAACTATTAACTCCGTAGTACCGGCGTCTTTCGACGACGTTCCTTTGCGCGCTTCAACCACACCATCAAACGGTTTTTTCGCGCAGTCGTAGCTTTGGTTTGGTGGCCTCGTTCTACTCTGCTAAATACCACAAACACAACATTCACACGACAAATATGGACGGGCGTGATTTGATTATCCAGCGTTGTAGTGTTTAAACCAGATCGTGACCCCAACCACTGTTGATCGTAACTCCAGATAGGATTCGTTACCGGACGACGGCTGTGATGTAGCTGGACGCTGTTGGATCATGGTTGTGCCGTTTGCCAGAGCCCTATCGCGCGAGAAACTACAATTTTTCCCTTTTTGATTGCGATTTTCGTCACACACATGCCAATGTGGCCGTTTGCTACACGCCTTTATCACAAGGTATACATTTTTACAATTCTTGGCGGCCGAAGCTCAGTGGTGACAATCAAAGTATATCGCAATATAATACTGTATCACCGACGTTGCCGGAAACAAAACGGCAAGACTACAGTGGGTACTGTTGGAAAGCGTACTTTATGCCTACTTCCGTCATCCTTGGCGAACCTGGCGAACACGGAAGTGTTTCCGTCGACCTGAATAGAAGAGCCAGAGGAAGAGAGTCGCACCCGTCTAGGGTTTCAAAAACCAGGCAGACATTGCTTGAACGAAGCGCGAAACGCGGTGAGGTCTTCGGCGAGTTGCATGGAGGGCGAACTGCATATTTCCAAGAACCGTCCGTAAGCCGGACTTCGGCACCTTGTGCCTAACCTCTTGCTTATGAATGACACCGCCAATGATATATACTTTGTTTCTCGGCGTGGTCACTCCGAAGACAGTAATTGGTATTACTATGTAACTGCCTCGTGGATGCGTTATGATATTCCCGCGGCATGGTTCAAATATTTCCCTTGCAAGGTGTTAAGGTTCTCAATTTCCCGCACCACTTGATCCAAGTCCATAACCATCACGGTCACCGCAAATATCTATATATATATATGAAATGTATCTCCTGGTTGTCTATTCAGCTCACGCGGTGATTGGCGCGTTTACATCGTTCTCGCCAACCCACGCCAACCAAAATATTCAAACAACGTTTTGCAGCGTCGGTGCCAACCAACGACAAAGCGGGCGGTTACAGTAATACCGTTATCAACACATGCTTTTGCGCAGCAGGTGCACATTTTGTGGTGCTGAAGCTCATTGCTTCAGGAGCTCTGTACATACAAAACCACATCTGCAGGTGCCGATCACCAACACCATGGCCTCGGTATTTTTCGTAATCAAAGAGCACTACTACCAGAATGACAGTTCAACTAGTTTGGGGTTTAAGGAGGCCAGTCATTCAGATAACTGCCCTGCTCATGAATTTTTCATCTAGGGTAGCACGCGTCCACTAGCATCATGGTGTTCTCCATTCGGACCGCAAAGTGCAGCACAACGGTTCAAAAGAGAAGAACGACAAGTGAAGAACTATTTCCAGTCAAAAATTATGCTGTTACGAAGAAGCTTTGCGTTGTGGTCGCAACTTAGTTTGTTGTTTTAACCTCGCAACGGGTTTATCCAAAATATGCTCAATAGCAAAGAAATGAGGCCGGCGTCTGCATAACATGCGTTGCAGCTCATTCAGGTGCGCATGTGATGGAGTCTAGGCCGAACTGGAATGAAAAAACAAACTTATAACCAGCGACGTTGGGGCCACAATTTTGGGGCATGGTGGATTTTCAAGGATCAGCGGTGATCGATCATCTCCTTTCTAGAGGCTTTCGCTGGAGCTCGAATATACGGTGGTCTACCTGTGATATGGACGGGGAAGCTTTTGTTTTGTGTGTCGTCGCCGAGCGCGTGTAATTATGAGCTTGGGATATTTAACGATGATCGACGAGTAGTTGAATTGCTCTGAATACTTCAATCTCATGGCAAAAAAAAATGGACACGCACTGGGGAGGGAATGGGTCCATAGACGTGCGACCATGGCTTGTCAACAAGATTTGAAACAAATGCGAGGTACGCGCAAAGTGTATATGTAAAAAAAAACACATAGAAAATATTATGCAAGACACCATCAATAAACTCTATAACATGCGCTTAAACATGAGTAGCACCTAGGTCTTCACATATGAACCTCTACGAGTATAGCTCACCCAAGCACTGTCTTTGAAGTTCAATGATCGTGCGACCTGACTAACGAAGCACGTCGAACCACTGATTCTGATGACCAGAAATGTGCAGGCTGATGAACAACCTCACGGCCTACTGGAGGTCAGTACAACACATGGCATTAGAACGGTATTGAAGAGCTCCTCAGTCAACCCCGTGTAAGAATTTCTCCAACACTGTTTTACATGTGAATCAAATGCGTTTCAATGGATCGTCACCCGAAGAGGTCTACCCTCCACAAAAAAAGATATTTTCATCGAAATATGAGTTCTGTCCGACCAAAACCAATATCGCGCAGGAGTACAAGAAACGTTTTTTAGTGAATCCATACCGTTTTTCGGTCGATTTGGGATGAGAAACCAAGACAATCAGGAAGATTTTTTGACAACAAATGCTACCCCTATCGACGTAGCACGTGTCCCACTTCCAACGTGATATTGATCGTATTTCATGCCCACCACCAACACCATGCCCCAACAATGTTCATGGTTACCGCAGGGTATGTGCCCAAACAAAAGAATCACCAAATACCGTGTATGGGCTTATAACGAACGCCATGTGGTACATGCAGTCAGTTACCCTACTGTCTTGAATGTATGTGCTTGTGCGAGTAAAACGGGAGTACAAGACATTTATGAATGGACAGAACTTCTGACCGGCGCCCTACACTTATCACATTTTGGGAGGGGGGTGCATTATATGCAAACTTCGGCAAAAAGGCTCTCGATTGTTCCGAATTACGTGTTACAATCAACCTGGCTTCCCTATTACTCTGTTTCTTGTTTAGCGCTGCGTAACGCCGTACCGAAAACCACGTTTTTACCTAAGAGCAACACAAAGCGAAAAAAACAACTATAATGCAATCCGACGGTTTCCACACATCAATCACCTCCGTCGACCCCGGCAGAGTTTTCGACACAAGACGTGTTCCGGTCTACCGTGGCAAAAGTCGGAAGCGAAAAACAAAGCCCTTGCCAGCAGGAAGCGGGAAAGGCAAGGTTAAGTGACCCGTGCAGCGACAAGGAAGGAAGTTTCGTCTAAATGGTTTTCTGCTTAGATGGAATTATGTACTGCAACCGGAGGATATTGTTTGCGTGATTCGTAACACGTATGGCGGTGGAGCGTCTGCCACAAAGGCTGATGTTTGGGGAGCTTGTTGGGGGCAAGGGCTACTCAGGGGGGCACGAGAAACACTTGCTCGTTCACCTAAAGAAGGTTACCTCGGTCATTGCCATCAAATTGTAAAGGTGGCGAAAGGTTTCTCAGAAAGCCGGTATATGGTTTCGACGAGGAGAGCGGGGAGCCGAGTTGGCCATGCGAAAATCGCATGAAACGGAGAGACACTGAGTTGCAAAGCGACGCGCAATGGTCGCAAAAGCGCCACCCAGTATGGCCATCTTTAAGCGGCCCGGAGGAAGCGACGGGACAGGAAGGGGGAGGGGGGGAGGGGGGAAGGGGAGACGGAGGGGGGGGGGGAGTCCTGCTAAAACGACTGTAGTCTGGCCGTGGCCATCATCCTTAAAGTATTGTTGGCAGGCCAATGGCCGTCACAGGGTATATTAAGGCCACCCTCACTTCTTCGCCTTCTTGCGATCCCTCCCCATCGCCCTCGGTGCACTGATACCGTCTAAAAATGAAACATTTCATATTTTTTGTTGCGGCTAAAAAAACAAATATCGCTTGCGAGAACGCCTCGTTTTAAGGCTCCGACAGCGGAATGATGAAAATATACCCCCCCCGCTGTAGCCGTACTGTAGTCCACATCGGGTCCCAAGACTTTGGGTAGATCCTCAGCGGCAGAGCTCATGCATCGAAAACGCTATAACATGCAGTTCCTAGAGTAGATAAATTTGGCGTGTTATACGCATGACTATTTCATTTTTTTGCGGCTTGTAACACGAGGAGCTGTGCATCTCGACCGAAATAAAAAAAACGCAAAATATGAAAGAGCAACGCATCAACAGACTGATGACGAAATAATACTGATTTAAAAAAATGGAGTTCCTACGACCCTGGCGTTCGTGGCCTTTGCCATTCAGAAATTGGTTTCCCATCAAGATATTGTCTTGTGTATCTCTGAAAAAATCTAGGGAGACCAAGGGAATTGGCGATCATAGCTTGTTTTACACGAGCAGGCACATGCTAGATAGCCGTTGGAACGGGCAACAGGAAACCTTTAGTGGGGCACTGCAGGACGATTCGGTTAGCTACATGAAATTCATTCCATCTGGGAACAGCTCACCACCACCTCATACGTCCCCGGCATTGTTACCATGGAAACAGGTGAGAGCTTCGACGACCATGGGGGTGGTCCATTCCCTAAAAATGGTTTTGCGGGAGGGTAACAAGCATGGTGTCACAGCTTGGGGGGTTGGCGCTAATGTTTTGTTTCCCGTCCGTAAATGTGCATCATGAGCACCAGCGTTTGACCACTAGTAAACGTGCCTACAGAGAGGAGAACGAGCTCACAGTTCATCCACCCAACAAGAGAAACTTTGCTTAGACGCAATGAAACAAACAGACAGTACAAACTGTTTTTTGGTTTGATACAGAGAATAAAGCACGTCTGTCAGAAATGGGGGTCCTAGGGGATTTCGGGAGGAGAAGTAGACGAGCCCCCGAAGACAAGGCTTGGCTGCAGCTCGCCGCGTGCACGCTGGGAAAGGAATGCCGAATGCAAGCGAGTTAGGGCTCTTGCCAATGAGGTGGACAGACACGAGGAAGTCCCTGCATTGGACGCCAAGTCGAGCATTTGACTATTTTATGCCTGGTAGTAGTCCTCAGGGGCATGCGCGATCAATCCCGAGGACTAGAGTACATCAAATTTCCGAAAAAACTGGATCTCAACGTGGTAGCCTACAGTCGCCACGAGGACATCGGGCGACTGGATCTGTATGCTGGGGGTTTTGTCTACTAATCTTACTTGGTCTTACGAGTAAAAACGGGCGCGCAACTGCATACCATGCTGCCACTTAGAACAGCCGCTGTGGATTAGCGGCGAACGCGTCAGGGCGGATCGCCCTCACATGGCATTGGACAGAACCGACACTGCATTGCGCTATACTAGAGTCCCTGATGCAGGCGAGGATCTGCTTTGCCTCTATTATCATAACTTAGATACATAGCGGGACGTTAACGAGGAATTGCAGTCGTACGAATAGTTGGTACGAGTGACACCTTGGGCGCAATGGCTATATCATGCCGCCAGCAAGTGTCGCCGTTGTGGGGTCAGGGCGAGAGCGGGTGGAGTCGCCCTAATGGAAAATTTGACACGACGGCCTTCGCATAAAAATATAGGGTCGCTGATGCAGGTAGTTGTCTACTCCACTTCTATTCTGCAAATCAGTTACATACAGGAAAACTACTTATAATCAAGAGAACTACGTATAATGCCCGGCCTGCAACGTCTTTACAGCGCCACCAGCGAGAACCGCCGCTGTGGAGTCGCAGCGAACACACAAGAATAGAGTCGCCCCAACAATCTATTGAATGGAACCGACACTGCATTACCCTGTACGGCCGCAGATTCAGGTACGGATCTATCATGTATCTAGTTTCATATGCAGGTACGTCCTGGGACAATACGTACAAATTTATGTGGTACGGGTAATACCTGCCGCAAGATTGTCCTTACCATACCGCCAGCGGAAGTCGCCGCTATGCAGTCGCGGCGAGCGTACGAGGGTGAATTTCTGAATAGGTGTATTGCAGGTCAATTGACAAATCCTGCATTGAACAACATTTCAGAGTCACGGATGCAGTTGCGCTTTACCCCCCGCCTTACTCCCCCTACCTCCTTGGCTTCAAGTTCATGGCAATATTCGCTTCAACATGTGGTAGTTTCCTCTCTCCTTATCAAGAAGAGAAGCCAAGCACCAGGGGAGGGTGAGAGGGTGCATTGTATGTCGTCGAATAGTGCGCAATGCGTGCGTTGCGACACGAGCCCACAAGAAAGTGCAAGCGAGAACTTGCAGGATAACTCGTGATGCTACTAACCAGTCATTTTCCCTGTTTTTCGAATCAGTGTTGGTTATGGAAAGGTGTTCTTCCCCGGATACACAAGCCACTCACGTCGAATGGCGTGGGCGCGTACGTGCCGCCTGATACGCACATTGTTGACAGGATAACTGCCGATACAATTAGTCACCACAAGGGTATGCTGTACGTGTGGGAAGGGAGGGGGGGGCGACGCTATCACACCGACCGTCTATCCGCCATTCCACGTACAGTTGTTCTTCGTTATTATTCATATTTCTTTAGAAGTAGACTCTTCGATGGAGAAAAACAACCATGCCAATATCGGCGTCACCTTGGTGGAGACGGCGACGCGGGCGCGGTATTCAGTAAAAATCTCCGCTTATGGAGTCACATCGTAGTTTATTACGGTCGAGTCACGACTGACGCCAACCTTTGAGGGTGTAATCGCTTTCCCGGTTTCGTTGGACGCCAGTCGAAAGAACAAACACTACACTGTACTACACATGTGATCCCTGAGGCAGATGATGTGATTTTCTACATATTAGTGCCGTCTGATCTGTGATGCAAGTAGAGTGGGTACCGATACATGCTCGGGCACGCGACGGCTGTACAGGGACGGCAGTAACCAGTCGTCGCATATGAATCGCAACCGGGGCAGCCGTCATCACCCAGTGACGGCAGATAGGGCCGCTCAAGGGTGGAGACACCTTTGTTCTGCCTCGAACCTTTCCTCCTCGAAAATGAACAAAGGAGGAGGCTCATGTCCATTGGCCTCTTTAGTTGGTTTGGACATGTCTTGTTGGGGGCATGAATGTTGACAGAAGCACGAAAACAAGACGCAACAAACAATTGCAAGTACAATATACATGCTTTCACTCTAATATGACGGTTGTATTGTATCACCATCTGGGAGGCAAGTTGAAGGTTGTGAAGCCAACCAGGATAGGCACAGCCGGGGAGTGCTCGAGGGTCGAGTAACCCTTCATGTTCATTGCTCCCACGAACACATATTTCGGTGGTGTATATAAAGGCAAACACACTAAGGAAACCATAGCGCACAACTGAATATTGATCTTAAAAGATGGTCGCCTCATGTAGGTGTGTGACTACGGACCTGTGGTTCAAAATGAGCGGTACGAATTAATCAAAAAATGAATCGAATAAATCAAAAATTTAGAAAGCCAAAAAAGCAAGGAAGCGTATCAATGTGATATAATATTCCGAAGCCAAGCATGTCGTACGTAGTGCCTTGTGATAAAAAATTCCATAGTAGTTACTCTGGTTCCTGAATTGATTCAGTGTCGTGCGAGGGGTTATTTCCCCTGCTCCAGGACGCAGATTGTCGTGGGCTTGTTTGGCGCGTCTGATATGCACAATTGGGACAGAGGTTAAACGGTCCTGTGGTAGACATGACAAAGGCACAATGTTTGGTTGTAAAAGTAAAAGAACGGCGCTGCTACGTCGCTCACCCCGGCGTTGCTCTTTATTGGTTTCTCCCGTTATCTTGATATTGATGCTGATTGCTCGTGTGGAACACACGTCACCATCAAGATACGGGAGCGTCGGGGCGACAGGGGGGGTTCCCGCCCTCCCCCACTCTCACCTCAGCTACCGTAGGAAAGCGTTGTTCACCCACTACCCCCCCCCCCCATTCCGGCGTCTGATTCGTTCGGACACGTGTCCATTCTTGCGACGAAGGTGTCATCAGTAGCGAAAAATAAAAGGATATCATTGACTGGTGGGTTACGAGGACTATCGGACCTGTCGTGGGGGCAATGGTAGTATCGGGGGCAGAAGGGACGAGGATCGTGCGCGTGGCAACAGCGATGGTCTTACTACGAGGCAAAGAGCTCGTGCAAAAGACTGATTCGAAGGGGGGGTGGCGGGCCAACCTGGTGGCTGGTGTGCAGGGCAGAAAATAGGTTGCTATCGGTTCAGGAATACAGAATCCACCCGACGGGCGAGCTCCAGGTGCCGTTCGAAGGGTGGCCTCGGCAGATGAAGACATCCAAGTATTTTCATTGGCGAGATTTACTAGTCGCTCGTACCAGCCTGGTCGGCAGTCGCAGGGAAGTTTGTGCAGGTTGAGGAGTTGTCGGGCATGTTGAAGTTGAGCGATTCTGGCAGTCGCAAGGCCTGGTCATTGATGAAGTTGGCCGCTAGGTGTCGCTCGCCAGGTAACCTGGCGGATATGCATTCCAGATATTCGCTACATTACCGATACACGGTCACGACACACTAAGTCTGGTGTTCTACATTATCAATATATGGTCACAACCCCCATTGGTCTGCTGCGCGCTCAACATATGCGTTAGTGTGTGAGTGTGGTTTTGGTTGTGAGGGAGGACGCGTCCTACCACCATGGTAGCAATCGTTTCATTATGGCTTATTTCGTTAAAATAATGAAATTGATATTTTACAACCAAGAATATGTCACACCTAGATGATGACATTGTGCATGGGGTTGTACTATCAATTCTAGATACTTTGGGGGCTGGGTTTGGGGGTCAGTTGTAGATGTCCCAATGGGAAGAGTTGCAGCATCCCTACCGTAGCATGCGTTGGGCGGAGGGGGGGCTGTGTGGACGTGTGAGTGTGCGTGACAACGGTTCCAGGTAATTGTGGGAACTCCCTCCTGTGTTCGTCTGTCGGTCCGGTTGGGTATAATTTTCATTTGGGTGGGGAAATCTTATCGCCCTAGAGGTGGTGGCTGTGTGTACGATTTTGAGATATATCATGATGACAAAACAGGACGAGAAGTTTGCCGCCGACTCGGGTGTGGCTCACCCAGTGCATATCATGATACGGAATAGGGCGGCCATTGTTTGACGCGGACAACACACAGTTGGGATAAATGGGACGGCCACGGGTCGAGATTATAGACGCCCGTTTTAAAGGACATGAAAGCAACAAGGTACACGTTGTAAGTGTATGCGTCCGTACACGAATCGAGGCTCGCGGTTCGAGGTCGTCCGCTAGGGCCGACGGTGGTACCGTTGTCATTATGATATAGTTGGCGTCATGCTTCGCTGGTCGTTCCGAGTACGTCTTCTTGTGGATTCTAGCACGTCTGTACGAGCGGTGGGGAATGGTCATGCTCTCCGAGCAGTTACGGAGATGACGGCGAGGTTAGGGCGTTATCGCCACACGTGCACCCCGCTGTCGGTGCTCAGTACGAGAGCGACAACGCCCGCAAGCCGAGGGGGCATGACGGATCGACCGATTTAAAGTGAAGGGTGGTAGAGGGCCACTCACCGAAAGTGTATAACAGCAGTAGTCTCAGACAACATCGGAAATGAAAGTCGAATATTGGGTTAATAACGAGGAACCCGGCTGGTATCACTTCAGAGAGACACGGTTATTGTGTGCGCGAAATACGAATAAAATGGCAGCAGGCTGCGATGGGTGTATGTGGCCAAAGGGGAGACATGTCTCCTCCCACGATCCTGAAACCAAAAATAAAGCGCAATTCGAAAAATCAACAGAAGAGGAACAGTCTACCGTAATACGCAATAAGCTCCCTCCCTCCCGTACCAATTTCAGTTAGGGAATTGCTCTCAATAACCCAGCTGCCGCTCTTGTTCCATCCTTCCGTTTCGTCACATGCATGCTCACCTACCGTTAACCATCGATACCCCCTAACGTGGACTATATTTATGTAGTGTCTCGGGTTATTTCAATATAACACATGCTGCGTATTACGCTTAGCGTTACGATTATCAGGTGCTGTACCGGTAAAGTATCTTGTGCCGGACACCGAAACATGTATAATATGTAAACGGACATATATCACAATATCGATGATCAACCCCACGGCCATATTGCGAGGAAAGAACGACATTTCGACGGTTTTTGGTGTCTGCACGGCGAAATGGCCTTCACAAAAAATATGAATATGCGATTTCAAGTAGCCAAGATATCGTCAATGAGCCCGTTTGGCTCAACACAATACATATTCAGACAAACATTCAAAAGAGTGTGAAATATTCAAGGAAGAACCGAATGCGTTAGTGACGGGGATGAGGAAATTTAACGTCGGTGACATTGGAGAGATTTGTAGACTAGAGGTTACAGTGAAACCGATCGCTATCCTAGGTTATTTATGGTGGCCACAGATAGCGTAGGAAAAACAAATCTTTGTTTTTCAGTTTACAGAAGAAGCGTAATGAGCTCCCATATGTTGGAGGTGTTGCGATTAAGAGTAGGAACGACGTTCTCCGCCCCGAAAGGGATGCGTGATCAGTGGTTAAGCGACTAGCGCAAGCAACAAATGAGTACCCCCCCCCCCCCAATGGGTTTTCGCTCGATCGCAGGAGTTCGCGTCGGTTGGCACCGATGCTCTAATATCCGTTTCGCACTACGTGAGCTACAACTAGCGTAGCGTCATATTTTCTCGATTTAGTATTTTGGCGGTACCCGAGATGGGGATCGGGTTTCATAATGTGCGGAGTTGAGAACCTTGGCGCAGCGCAGGGGGGTCGGTATCACTTGGTGCGTGTTCGGTAAGCCACCCGGGGGCAGTTTCATCAAATCCCATTGTTGCCTGGAAGTGATCACATCACAAGAAAAATGAATAGTGTTGAACAGGATATCCGTACGAAAGAAGGTACACACAAGGTGCCGAAAACCGCCTCACAAGGGGTTTATAATAGGAAGGAGCCCAGCATTCACGCGGTTCACAGAACACCTCACTGGGCTTCGACCTTGGTGCACGCGATGTCGGCCTGGTTAGTCATGACCCGATGAGCTCCATTCCGGCGTTTAAGGAATGCGGACGTTATGGATCCCTTACTACAGCTTAGCTACGAAAAGACTGCCCCAAGCCATACAAGTGTACCATGTGTTATACTAGCTGAATCAATGCACACCTATAATAATGTAAAGAAAGCAGTTCAAACACCGTACTATTTGTATCATAGCTAACGAAGATCGATGCTTATATGTTTTCTCGCAGTCGTCTTCTTCAGCATTGCTGTCATTGGGAATACATCGACGTTTTGCTGATCCTATTGTACTGCAATGTGTCTTGGCTTGATTCCATAACGACGCTCGGTCCCAGATTTCTTTAGGCAAATTGGCAGACATCCAGGGTTCGATTGCTGATGGCAGTGGACCGGTGCTACGAAAGAGAGGGTTTGACTAAGACTGAGACTTTTCTTGACAGACGCCGATGTTGGTCCCAAAATCGTAAAAATCAGCATTCTTTGATGTGCAATACCGTTCGTTCTAAAGCTATTGTAGGGCGTGGGGATCCTCGTCGGATAGCACTGCAATAATTTCCAATCAATATGTTTGGTACGGTCAAGGGACCCCTATGTCAGGAGATCAGCAAGACAAGGGGCGCAACCGCACTGCTGTGGGATGCGCCGGAGACTTAGATGTTTGTCTACAAATACCGTGTTTAAGAAACGACAGGGGGGTTGGGGTGCACTCATTTGATGCACAGCCGTAGTCCTCTACGACGACCTCCGACCCCCCCACCCCCAACATGCCGCGACACATCACGGTTAGGTTTTGGGCGCGCCGCGCAAAGCATGAACCGCATGCTACCAGGAACCACTTGTAAGGCGGACGCCCGCAGCTTTTGCGATCTCTCTTGCATACGCGGAGGAGAGTTTGGATTAGATTGACATGTTATTGTTTGTAAGCACTTGCGGATACCGCAACGGGAATCCTTTTTAGACCCACATTTTTCTATATTTCGAGATATTCCAGCAAAGCTACATCCGCTTTGAATTTGCTCGATCGCTTCCAGGGTTCATGAAAAGCTTCTCCACGAAATCTGGGGGCTGCTTATTATGCCGCCAAAAAGTAAAAATGAGACTTTTCCAAACTTTCATAAAGGCGTCAGCCGTTCGTACCATAACTTTAAAGGGCAACCTTTGGCCCGTATTTGAGTGGTCTAGCTTCCGCATTGTAAAAGGGTACGGCTTGAAATAACAGTAGTCTCCCTATGTTCTTACAACACCTCAACTACTTCCTGCTTGACTAGGTGGTCCTCAAACTACGTCTTGCCCTCGAGACAGAAAAACGACAAAACAGCCACGGACACGGCACCCGCGGATGGCCGACGGAGGCTTGCAATGGGCTTGCCTGTGAAATTTGCGGCCACTTCTAAAGACAGCAACGGGGATCCCGTTAACGGCCACGTATTTCGATGATTTGAAGACATTCAAGCAAAGCTACATCCGCATTGCTTGTCAGCTTTGCCACAAAAATAGAGGGTGCTTATTGTGCTGAGAGAAAACCAGTTCAAATAATAGTTCACAAATATTTGATGAATGAATGCGTCAGGGTTTCGTAAGATAACGCTGAGGGCAAAATTTTGTCGGTGTTTTGAGTTTTCAAGTTTTGGCATGTCAAGTGTGGGTATGGACAAAAAGACACAGTAGCCTCCTCAACGTTTCTTGAAACCTCAACTACTTCCTCTTTGACTCTGTGGTACGCACATTTTACGTCCTGCTTTCGAGGCGAGAAAACACCACAACAGCCACGCGCTGGTGGTCAAGGAGGCACTGTACAGGGATGTATTGTTATCGAGTCAAGTATTGTCGTACGTACATTCTTAATTCAACATATCAATGTCAACCTCAATGCCGGAAATATGATATATGCATTCCAGGGTACATAATTATTGAAATACCTCTTCCTCTCTGAATCGATGCGAATATCCTAGTTGTTTTAAAAAAAGCTAGGGTTTGGTGAAACTGAACGAACTTGGATATGATCAACTCCAGATGGTTTCCATTCCCGCTTACAACACCAAACGACATCGGGAGGATAGTCCGCACGTTACTCAAAACTAGATGTTTGCTCCTTGCTACAATAAACGAACGTCCGTCAGAAAAAATATGTCTTTGTTGTGTTCTCCAAACCAGGATTTGTGCGTTGTTGTAGAACTCTTCGAGGCCGAAGCATCGGCGATAATAGGTGCATATCTGCCGCCCTATTGCTTCAATAAGGGATAATCCGTCATTTGAATATACCTCGTCCTTAGTACCACGCACGCTACCAGAGTGGATTATATATTTCACCCAAATACTGTTGTGGTTGGCGGAGCTCATGCGGTATGGAACTACGTCAATCGCTGTGATGGCTACGGCACTAACCCAAGTCGTTGGAACACCTGATATGTAAGCAAATGTAGGCCATCGGAATTTCATCCGGGTAGACTTTCAGTTTACCTAAAAGCCAGTTTTGACAAGGAACGATGATCGTCTGATACAGGGACGCACATCTAGGCCCAAACCATGCCTCGTTTGGTAAGAGCTGCAGAGGTGGCACGGAAAGGCCATTGCAGATCACGTGAAAATATGATTGCTTTGGAAAGTGGCGCTTACGTTCTACAGAGGAAACCCACGGAGGATAAAGAAAAAAAAAGTAGACGAAAGAGATACAATGAGAGGCACGCAACTCCATAACGGTTTTGAATTGACCGAATCCGACAAGTGCCTGAATTTCCAACCCTAAACGGGCCACGTCCCAATCATAGCACATGCCCCAGACTCCACCATGACCCTGGAATAGGTTGGTGTCCTGGGTGCCAAACCACCACTCCGGGGTGAACATTCAACACTGTGAGTAGCCTGGCCTCTTTAGTGCAAATACCTACCGTATGCGCTGTATGTACTGTATGTACCGCATGTATTGTATGTAATGTATGTACTGTATGTGCATTGTGGGCGATGCGTATCACGATAGCGGTGTAGCACTTATTTCGGAAAATAGATTCTCTGAACAACAATATGGTTTCAAATCTCTTACTCGCTGTGTACATCATAGTACCAAGGCCGCCATGAGATGGACGGTCGGGTTCATCTCGATGTTGGGGTGATTAATGAGATACGCAGACGTCCTCAAGCGAGGGCATTCAGAAACCAAAAGCGTGCAGCCCTATAGCAGAACGTGTCATACTCTCTTAAATCTGCGGGAGGGCAGGCATGCGCCATTACGCAGCCAGAAATAAATCAAAAGGTACCCAGTATGAAATTTCTAGAGCACTGATACGAGAAGTGCCGCAAATTGACATAAACCTTTGCCTTAAAAAGGTAGAACCACTGTCATAAATGAATATTTAGCAGAATCTAATCCCCGAACGTGAATCACCTAGCATCTCCGGAGAACTCATATGCGGTTGCATGCTTAAATGACCTTGAAGCAAAGTACCAAAATAGATTCATAGAAAACCTTCCAGCGGTCGGGCCTTATTCGGGTAAAGCTTACTCTGAACTCTATTCTGCAAATTCATGGAAACGGTATTTGATGATAACTATTTACAAGACGGAGGCAAAGGTTCCAGGGGCCTTCGCCGGCCGTGGCCAGACCTGCGCCCACGGTACCAATGTTATCAGAAACTGGCGGGGAGGGTTAGCTATTGGTGTTCAATTTCACAGGTTGAGAGCACGTGCTACATACGATCGAGGTAGCACTATGCGTTTTCTGAATGATGGGTGTCCTTAGCCCTCAACATTTAACCCAATACTAATGGTCGGAATGATATTTTTGATTTGACAAAAAATGCTTTCAGCAAACCCTAGGCCATATGATTGTTCGTCGGATATATAGTACTCTCTTTGTTTCTCCAAGTCTGTTTTTGGCGTGGTGTATACAGTACGGTCGGTCATATAAGGAGCGTCATGAAGATACGGGTGCAACTCTACCGTAGTCCGTTGCCGGGGTGGGTAACCTTGACCGGATCTCACCCGACCCGACCAGACCCGTGAAAGCTCCTGGAAGAGCCAACGATAGCAGATGTAGCAATCGGGTGATTGATTTCATGATTTGCTACCGCTGATAGTTTAGCCCACTCGACAGCGAACGAGGATGGGTCATGGCGGGATTAGGCACAAGAATGACCCGCACACAACTCAGGAACGAACACGTTCATACTCTGGAAGGTGATAAAGGAGGGACAAAGGATATTAAATTAGTCAGACCCAGATGCAGACTTGGTTTGTATCGATTGCAGTACACATTTGGGCTGCGCAGGGTCTAGGTCCGGCTTTCAAAGGGCGAAAGCTAAGAATGGAGACCATGGCGCCGTTCATTGCGCAACAAACATATAACGAAGACAACAAAACGATAATACACCGAGATAAAAGGCATAGTGGCACATATCGTCTTTCAGGTCCGTGTCTTCGCTCGGGCGCTTACGAAACGTTGATCGTGTCTCATACCTCGTTAAGCAACCTGTTTTTAATGCTTCGTCATTTATGACTAGTTTCTCCAAAGTGTTTCTGACTGGCAAGGATCTTTCACAACAAACAGCTACGCCACCACTTAATCCTCGTCGGGAATATTCTAGGCTAATATACAAAATCTGGACCACCATTCGTTCGTGAGAAACGTTGCGTTTATTGATTATTCACCCTGAAGGAAACAAAAACCTGATCGATCCAATATAACGGTGTGGTGGCATTGTTCATAAACCCCTGGCGTCGATTGGCAACGATGCTGTAAAGATGAATCTGCTCTACGTTACCTAGATAACTAGTGCACCGTCATTGTTTCTCGGTTTACTGTTTTGGCGGTGCTCGAGATGGAGATCGAGTTTCAAAATGTTTGGCTTGCAGAACCTTTTCGCGGCGTAAGGGGTTGGTATCACGGAGTATGCACTTATAAGGCCACCCGCGAAGCAGTTGAATGATATCCCATTGCTATCAGGAAGTTATCACATCACAAGAAAAACGAATTTTCTCGAAGACGGCACATGCAAGTTGCCGAAGCCCGCTTGACAAGTGGTTGTCAATAGCTAGAAGTCCAGCCTTCACGCGGTCCACTGAATACCTCACTGAGCTTTGCGCCAGGGTGCACGAGATATCGATCTGACTAATGGAAACACGATGCACTCCATCCAGGCGTTTAAAGAATGCGGAGCGCTGTGGATCCCATACCACAGCTTAAGCATGAAAAGCGTGCCCCCAGGCCTACGAGTGAACCGGGTATCATACGAGCTTCGTATATGCACACAAAAAATAATCTGAAGAGCAGTATTCTAACACGGTACTATTTCTATCATATCTAACGAAGATCAATGCTATCTATGTGTTCTCGCATCCGTCTTTTTAGCATTACTGTCATTGGGAATTCTTCGACGTTTTTCCGCTCCCATTGTACTGGAATGTGCTTTGTCTTGATTCCGGAACGACGCTCGATCTCATAAATTTTCATCGAAAAGGGCAAACATCAACGGTCGGATGCTACTGGCAGTCGACGGGTGCTACGATAGAGATAGGTCTACTAGGTAGGCTGAGACGTTTTCTGACGGACGCCGTGGTTGGTCCCAATATCGTCGAAATTTCTACTATTCGACGTGAAATACGTTTTGTTCTATCGCTGTTTTGTTGGAGGTGGAGTTCCTCATCCGTTAGCACTGAATTATTTTCCAATCAATATATTTTATACGGCGAATAAACCCTCATGCCAGGAGATCAGCAAGAGAGGGAGTGCAACCGTACTGCTGTAGCATGCGCCGGAGCCGTATGTTTTAGTCAACGGAGACCGCGTCTACGTGACGACCGGGGCGGTAGGGGTGCACGCATTTGATACAAAGCCGTAGTCCTTTAACATCTGTGACCCCTGCACCATTAAAATGCCGCGACAGATCAAGGTGAGGTGTTGGGATGAGCCGTATGCTACTAGGAACAAACGGGTCGCCCTCGGTAGCGTATCAGGATATCCTCGAGACTGGTATATATAGGTCAGTTTCGTGGGTTCGAGCCCCGCTGAGTGCATACTCGTATAAATTGGTTAGGGCATTTTCTTGAACACAAAAAGACTTGCAAAAGAGCGAGATCGTGAATATGAATCACTCCATGAAAAAAACACGGGCAGTGAGATTGCTGAACCCTATGCGCGATAAATATGGAAGGCAAGAACCGAGAGGGAGAAGGAACGACACCTGTGACCATGGCGTTTCCAGAAGCTAGAATGTTTATGTGTAAGAAACTAGAAAAAACAATCGAAACGAAAAACAAAGGAAACATTTGTGAGACAGACGTCCGCACCTTGTTCGATTTCTCTTGCATACGTGAGGAAGGTTTTTCGATTTGATTGACTAATTACATTTTGTAAACACTTCCAAAGGCAGCAACGAGCATCCTATTTGAGCCCAAGATTTTCAATAACTTGAGATATTCCAGCGAAGCTACATCCGCATTGCTTGATCGCTTCCTGGTTTCAGGAAATACTTCCCCACAGAAAATAGGTGTTGCTTGTCATGCTTCGCCAAAAAGTAAAAATACGATTTCGCCGAACTTCAATAAACTCGTCAGCTGTTCGTACGATAACCTTGAGAGTAATATATGGCCGGTGTTTGAGTGTCTAGTTTCGGCAAAATTAATGAGGGTATGGTGTGAAGGTATCGTGGTCTCTCCATCATTATATAACATATCAACTACGTCCTCCTTGAATAGGTCGTCCTCCATCTACGTCCTGCCCTCGAGGCGTGAAAACAACAGAAGAGAACGAACACGGCACCAGCGGCCAACAAGGTATTGTATGGTCTTGATTGTAATCGAGGCAAGTTTTTTAGCCTTAAACACAAAACATTAATTGACTTAGCTCCTCCTCCGTAATTCGGTGCGCACATCATAATCCCTTCCAAAAGGGTAGGGTTTGGTAAACCGAAACGATATGGGATATACATAGCTCCATACAATTCCCGCTCACAACGCCGAACGATAGCGAGAGGATGGACCTTACCTTACCCAAACTAGATATTTGCATCTTGATACGGGGAGAGGTATACAACTTCCTGAAGAAAGTAGTTTTTACTACCAGATTCGTTCGCGACCGATGACTTACCCATTGTCGCACGAACCCCTTCTTGTCCTTCTCGTATTTAACTATGTGGAGCCGTCCGTCAGGTTGAGTATACATTTTGAGGTGTTGTCCAAATCAAGTCTTGCGTGTGGTATAGACCTCATCAGGTGTAGAGCCTCGGATAAGTAGGTGTATCTCTGCCGCGCTATTCCTTCAAAAATACCATCTATCAATCCCGACTGTATTCTTCGCCATGAGCGACAAGCATGCTACGACTACGGCGGGTTACACCTATTATCCGAATACTGTTAGGGTGGCGGGGTTCCTGACGTATGTAAGACTGATTCTACGATAGCCCCCCTCAAAACCAGCGATTTTCTTTAACGGACGTTTCATGGCTGCTCGACACGAGGGAGGACGCTATTAGAACAAAAAGTTTCCATGTATTTTATTGTGGTCAAAGGTCAATCGAACGACGACGTCGGGGTTTCAAGGGACACGGTATTTCAGGAGATACGACCGGGAGCTGGTTTCCAAACCGGCGATTTCGTTCAAGAAAAGCTGGGGAGGCTACCGTAGAACCACTCGTAACTAGCCATTATAGCTGGTACACGTTACCCGTACATTGATCGTTTTAGCGCCACGAGGTCAAGGGCTTGTTTGTAAGGGTTCATTTCTGTCGTCCTCCAATCGTGTTTTTGGTTCGGCTTCGGAAATTGTACATATTCGGAGATATCTCGTGCATGGCTGCACCAGGTGCGGACCAGTCAAGTTTTCCGACTATGAGTTGGCGTATAAAAGAAGAAACAATAGGTTTTCTCAGTTTTCGTACAAGGGAGATTGACACAAACGCAAACGATACATCAGTGCTCATGCATGACGCGTGCAACGATCACGGACGGTAGCAGACATCGCTAATACGAGTTCTGTTTGGCTGGCTCTCTTAACTAAATCAAACACTGTAATTACTACGACAGTCCCCCATATCGTTGGAACACCAATATTAATGTGATGTGTATTATACGTAGGCCCTAGAAGTCTTTCGGTTTGCCTTTAAGTCAGGCTCGGCAAGGCATGCAGATTTTACGAGGCAAGGATGCACATCAAGGCGCCGGTCCTTCCTCTCGCGATAAGAGCTGCAAAGGGGGCACCGAAGTGCCTGTGCACATCAGTTTGGAATATGGCGCTTACGTTCTACAGAGGAAACCAACGGAGGATAAAAAAGAAAGGGCAGTGGCCAAAACAAGGTGCACCTTGTCGGTAAATGGTCAAAGTAAGGTGCAGGCTGGAACGGCACAAAACGCAAGACGCCTGAGGCTGAATAGAGCCACATGATTGGTCGAAATAGCATCGCATCCTCCATAGGCCGCCTTGTCGGACGGTGCACCTTGCAGAGGCCACTCCGCTCGCCACGCCACCTTGCTTGGTCGCCGGCGGCACCTTGTTTTGGCCACCGCAAGCTAGGCTGTTCGCTCAAACGACCAACCCATGTCAGACCTCTCGCCAACACCGCGCAGGTGACGTGGACGCATACGTCCACACGCACGCGCATGCGGACGAACTTTTGGGGCCGCAGGATTCTCTCTTTCTCTCTCTCTGCCTCACACCACACCACACGCGCACCACACGTACACCAAAAGCACCATGAGCGCCGTAGGCGCCGATGGGCCGCCCGCACCACAACATCATCTCCTCCTGCACCAACGGCTGTGACTGCGTTTGTGGTCCAGTTTGAGCAGTTGTTGTCCAGCACAGAGTACATTTCACCACTACTACGAAACTACCAATACACCTAGACTCTGCTGTAGCTGCTACTACTGTTTGTGTAGACCAGAGTCTAGATCTCATATGTAGTCCACTTGAGAGCCGTATGTAGATATACCCACTTTTGTTTCGCCCTATATCGTTACAATTGTAGCGGCGCGCCCTGCGACAGCACACCCGTTCCCTGCGATTGTAGCGGGTATAGACTACTGCAGCGCTATCTCCAAATTCGGGCCTGCACGCGAGTGTCCAAGTACCGAAAGTGTACTCGCCAGGAAGGGACGGCGGGTTTGCGGCTGTTTGTTTCCGTGATTTTTGTCATCCACGCCGCTCGAAATGGGCCAGGAGGGAGAGAGATGAACGGCAACCATTGGCAAACTTGTCAACCACGAGCTACGCTTGCTGTACAGGTCTAAATACTTCAAAGTACGATATAGGGCGAAACAAAAGTGGGTATATCTACATACGGCTCTCAAGTGGACTACATACGAGATCTAGACTCTGGTCTACACAAACAGTAGTAGCAGCTACAGCAGAGTCTAGGTGTATTGGTAGTTTCGTAGTAGTGGTGAAATGTACTCTGTGCTGGACAACAACTGCTCAAACTGGACCACAAACGCAGTCACAGCCGTTGGTGCAGGAGGAGATGATGTTGTGGTGCGGGCGGCCCATCGGCGCCTATGGCGCTCATGGTGCTTTTGGTGTACGTGTGGTGCGCGTGTGGTGTGGTGTGAGGCAGAGAGAGAGAAAGAGAGAATCCTGCGGCCCCAAAAGTTCGTCCGCATGAGCGTGCGTGTGGACGTATGCGTCCACGTCACCTGCGCGGTGTTGGCGAGAGGTCTGACATGGGTTGGTCGTTTGAGCGAACAGCCTAGCTTGCGGTGGCCAAAACAAGGTGCCGCCGGCGACCAAGCAAGGTGGCGTGGCGAGCGGAGTGGCCTCTGCAAGGTGCACCGTCCGACAAGGCGGCCTATGGAGGATGCGATGCTATTTCGACCAATCATGTGGCTCTATTCAGCCTCAGGCGTCTTGCGTTTTGTGCCGTTCCAGCCTGCACCTTACTTTGACCATTTACCGACAAGGTGCACCTTGTTTTGGCCACTGCCCAAAAAGAAAAAAGAAGGCGAAAGAGATATAATGAGAGACACGCAACTCCAAAATGGTTTTGAATTTATTGAATCCGACAAGTGCCTGAACGTACAAGCCTAAACGGGCCACGTCCCTATCATAGCACATGACCCAGGTTTCACCATGACCCTGGAAAGTGTTGGTGTCCTGTGCGCTAAACCACCACTCCGGGGTGAAGATTCAACACCTTTAGTAGCCTGGCCTCTGTAGTGCAAACGCGGGGTTCCTCCCTACCCCCTACCGTATGTCTTTTGTGGACGATGCAATTTACGATAGGGCTGTAGCACCTATGTCGGAAAATGTATTTTCTGAACACCAGTATGGTTTCGTTTTTGTTAACCGCTGTGTATCTCATAGTACCCAGGCCGCAATGAAATAGACGGTCGGATTGACCTCACAGTTTTGCTCGACGTTAGTTTTTTAATGCAGACAGTCATCCCGCTGTCCTTGATGTCTGTGCTTGTTCAGTAAAGCGGGAGTACCAGAAATTCAACAATAGACAAAACTTATGACCACTACACATATCATATGGGGGAGGACGGTGCAATATATACTAACTTCGGCATTCAGGCTTCTGAGTGTTCGGAATTTCGTGTTACCATCGACCTGGCTTTTTCGTCCCTCTGTTTCTTTTTTGGCGCTTGTAATTCAGTACCAGAAACCACGTGTATAATCGCAACGCAAAGAAACCAACGGCAACTATAATGTGCTCGGAGGGTTACAAGCCATTAACCTTCTCCGTCGATCCCGGCCGAGATTCCGAAAAACGACGTGTGCCGGTCGACCGTGGAAACAGAGTCGGAAGCGAGAAACACAGCCCTTGCGAGCAGGAAACGGGAAAGTTGAGGTTGAGCGACCCGTGGAACGACAACGACGGAAGTTTCGTGATCACTGGTTCATAATTTTGGCGAGGTTTTTGAACTGCAACCGGAGGATATTGTTTGCGAGATTCGTAGCACGTATGGCGGAGGAGTGTCGGCAACAAAGGGTGCTGTTTGGGGAGCTTCTTGTGTGGTAGGGACTACTCAGGGGGGCAAGACAAGGACTGGCTTTTTCATCTGAACGAGGTTATCTCGGTCATTGCAATAAAATTCGTAGGGTGGCGAAAGTTTGCTCAGAAAGCCGGCGAATGTTTTCGACGAGGATCGGGGGGAGCCTAGTTGGCCATGCGGAAATGGCATGAGACGGAGAGACGCAGAGCTGCAAAGCGACGCACAAAGGACGCAAGAGCGCCAGCTACCGTCGGCATCTCTTCACGGCCGGGGGAAGGCGGCGGGACGGGAGGTGGTAAAGGGGGAAGAGAAGGGGGGAAAGAGGGGATGAGGGGGAGGGGGGAAGTGCGTCCTATCTAAAAGACTGAATACTGGGTCTGGAGATCATCGTCTTGAAATTTATGGCCTTTCCAATGGCCGTCATTTAGTAGCATATAGCTCTTCACCTTGTTGCGTTCCCTCCCCATTGTCCTTGAGGCCCTTGATGCCCTCTACGAGCCCAATGCCGTCTTAAGTCAGTTCCTGGGGTCAACTCGTATAACGAGTACATCTTTTCCTTTGCTTGTTTCCTCTTGTTGTTTTTCTTGTCATATTTAATATTTCCTTCCGGTTTTCGCTATATTTTCTTTTCTTTTCTTTCTTTTTCATTCCTTTTTGTTTTGTTCGTTTCTTCCTGTCATTTGATATGTGGTTAATGTGTGTATGCGCATTGAACAAAATCACGAGTAAAATATATACGTGGTAGTCGTTCGTGGCAAGCGGTAATATAATTAGTTTCTATTGGCGTGTGTAGTTAGGTCTATTCACCAGTATGGACCCGGCACATCGTAGGCGGACTCCCGATTTAATTTTGATATGTTTCTGGCGGGGGAATGAATTGTGTCAGATGTGACTTTTACATGCACTTCTCCCTCAAGTGCTCAATGAGAGCGACATTTCACGACCACATCACCTCGCCGGTTGTATTTTGCAATATGTACCTGTCTCATATAATTAGCGATGTCAGCAAAAAGTGGTAGCTACATGGTTGAACCTATCGATGAAAATATTATGTTATGCGATCCATGTACAATATCACATATATCTTCAACACGTTGTCATCATACCTGGAGTTTGCGTTGCATACCGCATCTTACATCAAATCTTCTAAAATAACAAGCAATACCAGGCAGGTGATATAGAGAAATTTCTTCTTGCTGCAACCATCAGGTCTGTCCCATTATTGATGTGTAGTTTCAGCACACGTATTGAAGATCCTCGCCATCCCGATATCTCTTGTTCAAACGCCCCACCTAAAAAGAAAATCTGCCACAGTAGTAAAGACTACCAGCCAGCTGTCATAGCCTCATTTTCTTTCCAGCCATCCATGAGGAAGCTCCCATCCATCCCCGTTCCCGGCCTTTTTTTGTCCCGCCTTTGGTTTCGTCCCGCCCTATTGTTCAAACGCCCCACATGCATTCGAAATCGGCCAGAGTAATAAACACTTCTTTCGAAAATGATATGACGTCATTACATCCATGGCGTAGCTTTCATTCATTCCCTCATCGCCCCCTTCAACGCCCCGTCCCTTCCTACCACCCTCACGATCGCTGAGACCTAGCACAACGCGTATAGTAAGACCCTATATATATTATTAAAACGCGCGATCGGAGTATCACACTCAAGCTTGCAAATATGAGTTTAGACCAATTATTCGATCTCAAAACTGGAGTGTGTTGTTGTATTTTGTCTGACCTAAAACACGTGAACCTCCCCTCCCCCCTCTTTTTTTTCCCCTGATTCTTCTTGCTCAACCATCCCAGCTAACATCAAAATCTGCTATAGAAATAAACACTTCCACGCACTTGATATCCCCTCATTATCTTTATAGAGTAATCTATGTCGCTGCTGCAATTCACCCCCCCCTCCCCCCCCACCCCAACGCCCTCTCCCACCCCACCACCCTCACCATCGTCTAGACCTAGCACCACCCGTAGATGAAGCACCTTCATCTGTGTGGCCTAAAGTTGATGAAAAAAAAACAATTCGCCAGCCCCCTCCGCCACCCTCACACCTACCCCCTCGGTCGCTCGGCCCTCTACTCACTGGTTGTACATGTGATATACATGATATACTTGATAAACTGGTGAATTATTTCTAAAACCGTCATATTCATCCCCTTGGAGGATTTATAGGGTCCACGCACAGAATTGAGCTGCCACGCCCGCCCCCGCCCCCCCACACTCCTTCTTGATCTAGTCCAGGCCCCCACGTCCTCAAAAACTCCGCCGTCCCCTAACCGGTTATTCGACTTGAAGGATCCACTTAAATAATTGATTCACTTGATAAACAGATGAATTTCCTTCAACAGCTGTCAGATTTTGTCCTTCGCAAAAACGGTGGTATAGTTTCCGCTCCAAGACTAAAAACGTCACCCTGTTGACCCTGGTAGCAAGGCTGTAGTTGTAAAGGAAGTCGTCGACCTATATTCTTTTTGAGGGCCTAAAACCCGTGATACGCGCGATTGGAGTATCACACACAGCTTGAAAATGTGAGTTTCGACAAGATCTTCGAACTCACAGCTGCAGTGTATTTTTGTTTTTAGAATATATACGTGTACCGCGTACGGTTCGTTCGTTTTGTTTCCCTGTGGTACTTCTCAGCTCAAGGGTGACTGAAGCCTATCCTGTGACCACGGACTTGATTATGCGAGTTAATGAGAGAACAACAACCACAACAATCGCAGCCGCTCAGCAGTATGTACTCGAGCCCACAGCGGACACGAGCTGCAATGGAGCTAGAACTTCGGAGGTGAAGCTAGACTGGTATTCCGGGACTAAATCAAACACCATTGATTGCGTTTTGCCGTTATTGACGTCTGCCGTGGGAAGGCCAGTCGTATTGAGTTTCAGACGTTTCCCAAAGTCAGTTTGTACGCGGGGAGGTACAAAGGTCCTTGACGTAAAGAACCTATAGAAATGTGTGATCGAACAATACCATAGTACGACACCTACTTGCATTCTTTACAACGTTTATCGCTATGTGCTGATACCATGGGATTGAGAAGCCAGCCCTTAGCTAGCGGTTTCTTGTCTTTCGCCTGTGTATTCTTCATCTCCAGAGTAACTGGAGCCTGTCCTGTGACGACGGACTTGATCGTACGAGTTAATATGAGAGCAACATTAACAACAACATCAACAACAAAAACAACGACAACAGCAACAACAACAACAACAACAACAACAACAACAACTGCAGGGGGTCCACAGTATACTCGAGTCCAAAGCGGACACGCCCTGCGATGAAGATAGCACTTCTGCGATGGAGGTAGACTAGTATAGTAGGATAAAATCGAACACCGTTGATTGGCATTTTGCCATTATTGTCGTCTGCCGTGCGATGGCTCGTTGTATTGTTTTTTAGATTTTTCCCAAAAAAGTTGTTACGCGGGAACATCTAGAGCTCCTTCCCGTAAAAATTAACACCGTGGTACGATATCTACCTGCGTACTTCTCAATGTTCTTAGTTATGTGCCCAGACCATGGGATTGAGAAACCGATTTTCATCTTGCTTTGTTATTCTCAACTACGGTTAGTAGGTGGGACACATTGTATCAAGATTACTGGTGAGGTGCACCATCTGTTTCTAGTTGTTCAGAATCTCCTCGAACGTTGAGGAGTTCAACGAGTTTACCTCGCGCAAAAAACTTATTTGTCACGAACAGAAGACGTTACCGGACAGAGAGATGCACGGCCGCCCATAGTTTGCAGACAGGCTGATGTTGGGACATGATAATGATATCCCGACATACTTGGGTTCAAGGGAACCGCGCTTCAAATAATTACTCAGACAGGCAGTTACCGCTATCGTGCCCGACGTTTTTCACGTGCGTATATCATGGGGTTGCGTATTGTTGTTTTAGCGTACGGCCTTTTATGCCTGGGGTGTCTATCAGAGTAAAAAGTTACTACCATTTTCGCTGAAGCGCTTGAGAATGTCAATTGATAGATGCGGCTCTTCCTTTAGCATGGGTCATAGTTGCTTTCGGTTTGCCCGAGAGCACCTAGGGCGTCTCGGTACTTGTCACTTCGACCAAGGCTACGGTAGGGGGGGTACCCCCATTTTCACTGGTGTGTTTGAGCCACTCGCACGAGTAGCTCTGTACCCTACGGATGAAGATGGTTTAGGAACTTGGTTTGCCGCAGCTTAGATCACCTTTGCATTGCGGATTGATTTCTTTAATGAAAAATATAAAGAAAACGTAAGATTGCATAGGAACAAAGGGGTTACTCGCGCGAGTGACCCCTAGCCACTGAAATAAAAGGCCCAACAGGGGACCCCCCCACCGTAGCCTGGGTCCTTCCGAAGCTGTGCACCTCTCATCCCGGTAAGAAGGCGATTGATTTTGACAGATATTTCAAGCGCAATCCGACGTACACAGACAGGACTTAAGCACGAAGGGAATGCTTTGCTGTGGCTGGCCTCAATCCGCCCCGAAACTGACTCAAACATTTGATGAGGAGCGAAATCTCAGACATTGAACCAATACTATTAATAGATGCCGCCCTTACCTTAGCATAGGTTGCTGTAGCTATTGCCTTTCCCCAGAGCACCTATAGCGTCTCGTTACTTGTCACTTGCCGGAGAACCAATAGACAAGTCTATAATGGTTGCTTTCCTAAATCGCCTTGAATAAAAAAAATCGAATTCATCAATACGGGGGTGGAGGTCTTGCTGTGTGACCCCGGATCTGAGTCACTGCTGGGATGGAGCACGCCCACGAGAGTAGTGCAAAGATACGGAATCGAATGGAGAAGAAAAACAAAAATGGGAGACTCCTCCAACCTTAAACGGCAATCGTGACGTAGTTAGGCTATAGCTCCTTACCAATTGTCGTATTTTGGAAGAACCCGTGTTTAATGATCACAGGATACAAGTGGTGAGGGGAACTTTGCAGGGGACTTCACGGGTCATGGCCCAACCAGCGGGTCGGGTACAGAATTATCACAACATCGCGGGTCAGGGCATTTACTATTTTCCCAATTTCACAGGTCGAGCGCCCGTGCTACGTACCATCGAGGTAGCAACATGTGGAAAATGTATGAAAAATATTGTTCGCTGGACGACCTTAACCCTTCACCTATATTAACCCAGAAAATATGGTCAGATTGATATGCTTCGTATGAATGAAGCATTTTCGTAATACCTAGGCTATACGAATGTTGTCGGATATATGGCACTTTCATTTTTTTTCCAAATCTGTTTTTGGCGTGGAGTATCTAGTAGTATCGGTCAAATGAGTAGCCTCGTGAGAACATGGGTGCATCTCCACCGTAGCCCGTTGCCGGGTTGGAGCACCATGACCCAACCAGAAAACAACCCAAACCGACCCGACCTGTGAAAGCCCCTGGAAGAGCTAACGATCGCAGTGGCTCATTGTGTTAGGTTTACTGTCAGGGACCCGTAAGGGTTGCTACCACTGAAGATAGTATGTTAGAGTTTCAGTCGAGACCGGGGTAGGGATATGCTACGGTACAGACACATCCACACAGCTCATGAGGTTCCTCCTGAAAGAGAAGCTCCACACTTGATCCCAAAATTAATCAGAAACGGAGAAAATTGCTATCAGATATAATCCCATGGCCCATATATGCACCAACAAATGTTGCAGAATGATAATGACCATTTTCCGACGAATTGAGGGCTAGAGTTTAGGCGTCGGGGGATAGAGAAAAAGGTTCCGCCCAAACGTGCTACCTTTACCCGAACTGGCGTCGGGGGTAGGGTTAGGCCTTGCCTCAGGGCCAGAGTTTAGGCGTGTTCGATAGAGTGGACAACAAGTGTATGTGTGACAACCACGTTCTTCACTGCATGGTTTGCTTCCCGCGACGGTTTAGCCGATTTTTCATATGTGGGGATTAAGGGTGGGTCATGACAGGATATGGTACGAAGATAACCCGCGCACGAGCCGGGGATAAATACGTTCCAATTCCACAAGGTAGCGAGGGGCGGAATATGGTTATGAAGGTGATCAGACCCAGGTACACACTTGGCGTGTCAATCAGTTAAAGTCCGCAGGGTTTGGGAAGGCCTTTGGATGGGGGTAAAGCGAATTATAGAGTCATTGGCGCCGTTTAGTGCGCGTCGAAAATATCAGCCCGTCCAGAAGCGGACGAAGCCGTTGGTGCTGCGGCTCCCACTGCCAACCAAACACGAGCCGCCTTCTGGATCTAACAGCAACGATAAGACGAACTTACACAGAGATGTAGACACCGCAGTACATATCGTCTGTCAGACCTGTGTCGATTCACGGGCCGCCTACGGCACACTGATCGCGCTGAATAGCTCGGCGAGCATACTGATTAGAATGTGTGTAACTAGTTTTTTGGGATGATTTCCACAATGGGGGTAGGGAAATAGGCTCATTATTTTTGCCCTTGGGTACTCCTGACTGACGAGGGCCTTCCTCAAATACCGGCTACGCTACCATGCAAACACCGTCGGGATTTTTTTTGTCCAATGTTGTAAACCTGAGCCACCTTTGGTTTTCGGGAAACGTTCAGTTTATGGTTTTAGTTTAGGCCTCAAGATATTTACGTGATTGATCCAATACAATGGGGTACGTGCTTCGTTTAGAAGTCCCCGTCGACCCCTCGTTGCTCGACCCAAATGGGGGTCTACCCTCGTCGTATCAAGCTTTAACACGAAACCTTTTTTCAGATACCCAGCTAAATCGTACTAGTCTGGACATCAAGATTGTCCTCGATAAAAGATCTAGTACTTGCAGCCTGCCCGATGAGCCGTGTAGGTTTGTAATCTACGGACACATGATTCATGATTCACGTATGTACGAGCGATATATGTTATATGGTATGGAGAAATGAGTGTCTTCAATTGGATGGTGGTGTGTTGTCAGAATGTCCGCCACCCCGCTGGAAACACGCCTTATACGGTATGTTTAGTTCTGGGTTGATTTCGATGGGGTACGGCATTTATATCAGTCTTGTTTTGATCCAGGTTTCGCCCCTGATTTGTGGGCGGCTTCTGGCCGACCTTGACTCATCGCATGTCTTCATTGTGATAATATGCTCGGATACGCGACAACATTACAGTGGATTTTTCTACATATTGATCAACATCTCGGACTTCTCATTTATCAGCTGCGACCGCGCAATCAAGGCCCTTGCATGAGGTGGCCAACGCGAGCAAGCCGACCCTGACCATAGGTCTTCCTAGTACACTAGTATTAAACGATGGCCATTATATTGGAACTGTGCTCGCGGAGGTGAACGCGCTGGACCGGGGCTGACTCAAGACACTTTTTTTCCCGGAATGCTTCAGGAGAGATTTTTCTTCGCCATCCACCTCCACCCTACACGACAGTGACGGAACCCGCACGTACACCAGCAGCAACAGAGAGCAAGACCACCGAGACGCAGCCTATGACAACAAGACACAGGAAGAGGCGGAGCAGTCGGGGATGGATAGCGATGAGCCAGGAGAGCCACGGTCCTTCACCTGCTAGCCAGACCTCCTTGTACGTGATTGCATTGAGCGAGCGATTTTGGGGGTGACTTTTGAGTTGTAGTTACGAGCAGTTCTTCGCGACGATAATTAGAAAAGGGGGGATGGCAGTGGAAGGCCAGCCAGCAAAGCTCATGGGAATGATCGTGGAGCAGCGACATGCATGTGCACATAAGGGGTTTTATGGAAGGTCGGGGGGGGAAGCGAGCAGGACAGAGTAAGAGAGGAAGGGACCGCCCCATCCGCGGCAGCACGAGCCTCGGCTCACAAAAGACGCGTATTCGTTTACCTTGACTCTTGTTGTGTTGTTCAATAGTTCTCTCTAGAGTTGATTGATGTGTTGTTTTAGCGTGTGTATCAGGTGGTACGTACAGTTCAGTATAGCGTCGTTAGGTCCTAAAGAGTTCAAGTCGATTTTTCGTTTTTCAAAGCACATATGACAGGATCAACTGATGCATTTTTTCCGAAACTGTCTCATTTATCCCCTTATAATAATGTATAGTTTCCACGCACAGATTGAGCTGCCCGACCCGTCCCACCCCCGCCACTCCCCCCCCCCCTATGATAAAATGGTGCATTTTCGTTTTTTTTTCCAAAACAGTCAAATTAATACCTTTTAAAGTTTTTATAGCTTCCACCGACAAAGTGCCACCCCGTCCCCCCCCCCCTTCCAGTCCCCCATCCCCCCCTTTGATCAAAACCAAGCCCCCACGTCCTTGACAACTCCGCCCTCCCCTCACCGGTTATTCGACTTACAGGGTTCACTTGATAAACGGATAATTTTCCTTCCATAGCTGTCAGATTTTGTACCCCTCCAAAACGGGGTTCATAGTTTTGGCGCACAGACTGCCTAGCATCACCCGGTTGACCCCGATAGCTACACTGTAGTTTCAATGGGAGTCGCCGACCTATATCCTTGACTATGACACACAACCCGTGATACGCGCAATCGGAGTATCGCACACAGCTTGCAAAGATGAGTTCCGAAAAAGTCTTTGATCTCACAGCTGTAGTGCTCTTTTTTTTTTAAATATATACCATCCATGACGTGGCTTTCATTCATCTCCCCTCCCCGCCTCCAACGCCCCTTCCTTCCCCACACCTCGCACGATCGCCTGGACCCAGCACCGCGCGTATAGCAAGCCCCTACGTGAATGATTAATACGCGCGATTGGAGTATCACACGCAAGGTTGTTGACATCTGTGTCGACCAAATCCTTCATCTCATAGCTGCAGTGTATTTCAATATTATATGTGACCCAAACCTCTTGAAGCCTCCCCCCCCCTCCCGCCCCCCCCCCCCTTTTTTTTTCTCCCTCGCTTTCTCTTGCTTAAACCCCACCTAATATCGAAATCCGCCAGGGAAAAAACACTTCCACGGCCTGGATATCGCCCCGTCATCTTTTTATAACCGTCCATGCCGCTGCTGCAATTCCCACCCATCCCCGCCCCCAACGCCCTCTCCTTCCCCACCACTCGCACCAGCGCCTAGACCTAGCACCACGCGTATAGCAAACCCCTACATCTATGCAACCTAAAGCCCTTTCCCCCCGCCCCCCGGCTCCCCCGCCGCCCCCCGCGTCCCCCGCCACATCCCCCCCCCCCTTTCCCACAACAAGGGTATATAGATTCCACGCACAAATTGACCTGCCCCACCCATCCCTTCCCCGCTTCACCCCGTTTGCCCCCTTTTTGATAAAAATCAGTCCCCCAAATCCTTTAAAACTGCGCACCCCCCTCACTGGATATTCGAATTACAGGATTCACTTCATAAACTGATGCATTTCCTTCCACAGCTAGCTGTTAGATTTTTGTCCCCCTCAGAAACGGGTTTTATAGTTTACGCGCACAGACTGCCTAACATCACCCTGCTGACCCTGATAGCTACAACTGTAGTTGCAAGGGGAGTCGCCGACCCATATCCTTAATGAGGACACACAACCCGTAATACGCGCGATCGAAGTATCACACACAGCTTGCAAAGATGAGTTTCGACAAAGTATTCAATCTCACAGCTGGAGTGTACTTAAATTTTTAGATTATTAACACGGCATGATTCTGTATTAGGGTCGCATGTAAGTTGGCACCACTATCGTGATTACTTTTGAGAAAGATGGTACATTCACTCGTGGTTTTTGTTCTTGATGTCCTTCATTTTGTGTCAAGCCACTTGGGGCGTCAACGTGCAATCGCCCAGGTGGAAACGGTGGCAAAGAGGACCCAGCCGCGGCCAACAGACTAATAATGCGTAGGGAAGGTCGACCGGACGGCCGGGGTCAGTAGTACTAGAAGGTGACGGACGTAGAGCACGCGATAAAATGTTTATGATCTTCAACGGTCGTAGTACTTTCCATGTTTTCCGTGCGTTTTTTTGTGCTTCTTGAAATGGTACGCTGCTGGCAATGTATCTGGCAGCAGATCATGGTACCGTATGCTGCCAGACTGAATATTTCATAATTTCCGTGCTTTCTCCATGCGAGTATTCAAATTTGATGTTGGGGACATGTAGTAGCCCCCCCCCGTGACTGAGCTGGTAGGTAAGTGATGACCACACATATGTAGCCCGCTCTCGCCATGAGACAGCAGAGAATTGATCAGCTATGCTGCATGATTCGGCAATTGGGGGTATCATTGCTGTTGGGATTCGCTATCTGCAAGGTGTTTACTTTGATGCTATTCGGTTTGTCTTCGGATTTTTCAGGGTTGTGTTTTTTTAAGGAAGATATTAGTTTGACCTGGTATGAATAGTAATGGGTGAAGGTCTTCACGAATAAACTGTGGATAATTTGTATCCTGAATGATCAACATGGGTGATAGTCATTGCGCACGCATACGCGTTATGCACGTATGTCACACGAATGTTCAGCAATGGTCGGTTGAGTTTATTTGTGGTATGACATGACTCATCAGGTGCTCTCCCAATGGGTGTCTGATATGATAAGAGATGTGATGTTTGATTGCCTGATCATGTCAGCGTTGATTTTTTTTTCTTCTGTGAACTCTGTTGGTATAGGTCGCAAGGCGTCGTGTCTCTTTCAGCGGACATGTCGATTCAAAATCTATGCGCTCGGACTGATGATGAGATTGATGGTGATTTACTACTGTAGGTATAATATAGAGTTGGGGGTGTATTGGATTTGAATTTTAGACGCTGTCATTTATTCGGGTTTTGGATTTGTGACTGGCCCATGTCCGGAGGATGTCAAACATGTGCTGGTAGAAAAGGGGATGTATGTTTTAATTGCGGGGTAAATGCATCAGATGTAGAGGCACTGCTATCAAGGCAGACATGCAAGCATGGGGGATAAAAGATCTAGTACTTGCGCTCTGCCCGATGAGCCGTATCGGTTTGTATTCTACGGACACATGATTCATGGTTCACGTATGTACGAGCGATATAGGTTATATGGTGTTACGAAAAAAGTGTTCTCTATTGGATGGTGGTGTGTTGTCAGAATGTCAGCCACCCCGCTGCAAACATGACTTCTACTGTATGTTTAGCTCTGGGTTAATTCCGATGGGGTCCAGCCTTTATATCAGTCTTGTCTTGGTCCAGTTTTTGCCCCTGATTTGTGGGCGGCTTCTGGCCGATGTTGACTCATCGCATGTCTTCATTGTGACAATATGCTCGGATACGCGAAAACAATATAATGGATTTTTGTACATATTGGTCAACATCTGGGGCTTCTCGTTTATCAGCTGCGACCGCGGAACCAAGGCTCTCGCATGAGGTGGCCCACGCGAGCAAGCCGACCCTGAGCATGGGTTTTCCAATCATATTTGACCCATCCACGTACACGGGCGGTAGGTGCATGGCTCGCTCACTCACGGAGACAGAAGTCACGTAATCCGGAGACCCATGGGGCTGGGAAGAAAAGTAGAGTAGAGTTTTGAATTGGAGTTTCGAAGTGCGGCTGAGGGGCTTTCCTCCCCAGCCACGTGGTGACATCAATCATGAGATTGAAGACCACATACAATCATAATATATATTCTCGGGGACCAACCTGGTTTCGCCGCACCTCCTCAGATGCGTTACGGTTTCACAAACCACAAATAATACCCCAATCAATCGTTCATACAAGCATAAACCAACATCCCCCCTGCTTGTCACACATTCATGATAACGCCCATTTAACCGCAAAACAAAGTTCAATAATACTCAAAACCAACCAATATTGTTCGCACAGAATTAGTATACTCCAAGTCCTCCACCAAATTTCCACTACCGCAGATTGATTCTACGATAACCCGCCCCAAGCTCAGCGATTCTCTATGTCGAACGCCTCATGGCTGCTCAACACAAGGAAGGATACTATTGAAAAAATAACTATTCATATATCGTCTTGTGTGCAAAGGTCGAAGAACACCGAATATCAAGTGATACGACCGGGAGCTGGTTTTGGAACCGGTGACTTCGTTAAAGAAACGTCGGGGGGCCTACCGTAGAACGACTCCGCAATCAAGATAAAAAATATCAAAGTTCATTACTCAAAAATCAGAAACCACCTATATTGTTCTCCCAAATTAGTGTACTCCCGAGTCCCCCATCAACCGAATTTTCAAGACTGAAATCAAGACAAAATTCTCAAATCGCGCTCAAAAACAACCCATATTGCTCTCCCAAATTAATATGCCTCCAAACCTTCGGTCAAGCAAAATTCTGGTGGGAATATTGATACTCCCGTTTTCAACATGCCCCAGGCAAAATAAAAAAAGCCTAACTATAATTATCAACACAGACCCGAGTTCGATACTGATAGTATGCCATCCAGCACATATTGAATCCTGCATTACATGGTGATTCCTACGTCCTTCCTGCTCGTGAAAACTATTACGATAATGTTCATCACATCCTATATTAATGCAAACTCAAAAGTAGAATCCTCGAATTCAAACAAAATGGAAGGGCATCGAATTGTTATTTCATTATCCAACGAATAAGAACAGCTAACATATAACTCCTTCACTCCGGAGTCGAGCCACATTTTGTCGAATCAGTTTCGCTCTGGTTTTGTGCATACCAAGCTCCCAACATGCGTTGGTATCACAGGGCACCCTGATTAGGACATGTGCTTCTCCACATAACTCTGGAAGCCAGCAATGAATTCTGTCCAATCAGTTTCGCTCTGGTTTGTCCATACCAAGCTCTCAACATGCGCTGGTATTACAGGACACCCTGATTAGGACACGTGTTTCATCAACAAACTCTGGAAGCCAGCATTCATCATACATACCTACACCTACCTGTTCAAGACAAACACCAGGTATATCATTTCTTAAATTGAATTTTTCATCAAGCATCCTACCAGCTCGCATCCTACCAACTCGCGCGGGTTTCTCCTACCCCATTTCTCAGCATGGTCACAAACCTAAATGAAATAACAATCGCACATATCAGGTACTATAGGTGCCAATGAGTGCATAACCCCGAGCAGGGTTGAAAATTCAGTTGTGTGTTAAAACATAACCACCCTACCCATCACCTCTCGTTTCTGCAACGCGTGCAAACAATAATAGTTTGCATATATATACCTGTGATCTCGTGGCAGATATCAGTACTTCGTAGCTACCAGATTATTCATGTTTCCAAATTTCTTTACCAGGTACAAAGTTTATACTTCCATCCCAACTTCGAATATACGTCCAAACGCCACCATTGTAAGAGTGCCTGATTTAAAAGCACAACAGAAGTGTTATGCTCACAAGCTACTGGGCGTGAACACACAGCCAATGCCAACTTTAATACAAAACCAAAAACCGAACCAAACCGCGAATCTGCAGGGAAAAAATATAATTGAAAGCAATACGTGCCTTTTTGAACACGTGCTAGCCAGGCGATGGTCATCTCTTTCCCACGTAAACGCTCTCGCACCGGACAGCGCCTTCTCCGCCGTCCATGCTCCTCCCCAGGCCCCGCGAAGAAGCCGAACACAAATCCACCACCAAGCCTCCTTGTACTCTCCTGTTCTCCACCCTCCAGCTCCACCGCCTGAAAAGTCCGCGCATGTTGCGCGTCGCCGGCCTGACGGTGCAAAATGTCAATGACGGCCTGACACGATAACGTCAGATGCGTACCCGCTTAAGCTCCCCTCGGCGGCGACGATATCAGCTGTTCTCCACCGGTATCATCGTCTTCGTCAAGCCAGGCCGTCGGCTGTGATTCCTGCTGCTATTTTGCTACCACCCCCAGCTCCGCTACCACCATGTTGTTCCACAATAGCTCGTCGTCTTCGTCAAGCCAGGCCTTCGGCTGTGATCTCTGCTGCCGCTTTTCACCACCACTAGCTCAGCTACCACCATGTTGTTCCACCATTGCTGGTCGTCTCCCACCTATTCCCAAAACCAAACTCGTTCTTCCTCCTCCTCTTCCCCATCAAAATTTAATCGCCCTTCTCGCGCCGTGCGTTCAGAAGTCCATGCCAACGGGCACGAATACGTCCTCTGCTGTTCAGGCTGGTGCTCCAACGACTTTGCGGCATTCTCGCTCGATGACTTCTGCATAAAATGGGTCTGGCTAGATGGTGGGGCATGGCTCTCTTTCGCCTGTGCTCCTTTCCGTTCTTCTCGTGCCTTTGTTTGTGCTCGGCTTGCCACGGCGGCGTCTTGCTGGTCTTGCAACTCACATACTATTTCGTATGCTTGCCTTTGTACTGCGACTCCGTATTGTTGTGTAGCCTCCGTTTCTTCAGCAGAGCAGGCCAGCTGGGTTTGATAGTCCCAGGTTGAGAAATCCCACTTCGTGGGCATCTGGGCTATGGCCTGCCGCAGAGCATCCGAGTAATCCATGTAGCCCTCTGAAAATGCGAATGACGTCTCCATCCTTGCGCTCACCCTGTGCACGACATATCTTGATCTATCCTTAAACTCTAGTATATTCGACCATCCACGTACACGGGCGGTAGGTGCATGGCTGGCTCACTCACGGAGACAGAAGTCACGTAATCCGAAGACCCATCGGGCTGGAAAGACAAGTAGAGTAGAGTTTCGAAGTAGAGTTTTGGAGTGCGGCTGAGGGGCTTTTCCTCCTCAGCCACGTGGTGACTTCAATCATAAGATTAGGGACCACATACAGTGATATTGTAAGTTCTCGCGAAACCAACCTGGTTCCGCCGCATCTCCTTAGACGCGTTACGGTTTCACAAACCACAAATAATAACCCAATCAGGCTTTGATACCTGGTTCAAGCACAAACTAACACCCGAACCCTCTTCAATGGGGGCCGGCGTAGTTTATCGTCGGCCTAAGATGGTGTCTGAGGAGAATGAAACAAAAGCTCCCGATGCTATTTGAGGTTGCCCTATCCCAAACAAGAACCTCGATACGGACGTATTCTTCCTATAAAAAGCTTACCTCCGTCAGTTCCTGCGGTGTTGCTGATGAAGTATGTGCTTCCCCGGACGTCGGTATCAGAATTATAAGCGTAGACAGCACCTGCGAAACGTCGACAGATGTTTGAGCAAGCGTTTTCAGACGCAGGCTACGATAGTGATAAAATACTTGTATACAGAGATTCCTGACATGAGGAGTTATGTATCTGAAGAATAACCTGTTATATGGAGAACTGCAAAGGTGCGACCTAATGGGTAATCGCATGCCGTAGATATCAAGCGAAACAGTTTGGAGACCAAAAATGAAATCGCGATCATTATCATGCTAAGAAGATCCCGTTATTCAGAAGCCGTTTAAACCAGAAAGTGTTACCCGTATCGCAGTACTCAGCTCCTTCATACCATTAAACGTGGCACAACGACAACTCATCCGCTACTACTGTTAACACCTCTTCAGACGCTTCAGACGCGCGCTACTGTGGGAGACACGTACCGCGATAGAAGCGGCTCGTTTTGACTAAAAGGTTTGTGAAGGAAGTTGATCTTTAGCCATGAAATTTTCATGACTGTTATTGTTTTGCCGCAGGGTTTGTCGTAAAGCTAGGGGCCATGGAGATTATTCATATTTCAAAAGTTTGTTCTTCTCCAGGTTTCTTGTTTGGTAATGTATGAAGCTCTTGAGATCAGGAGACAAAAAAACATATACATGCTGCACCTCCACCGTGTTACGTAGCATGCATCCACAACGCTCTGAAGCTCGTAGTCCAACGAGCTGTATATCCTTGATCCCAAACTCCACGTCGAACAACAATTCAACCCTTGACCGATATACGTTCCCGTGGTCTGGTTACCCAGAGGATGCCATGGTTGACTGCACATACCCAGGATACGGTAGGAGGTTTACCCATTTGTTGACTGCACCGAGTCACGTGTAATACGTAACTCTTAAAAAAGGATTTGATTAATTTAATTTTGCGGCTGAGGAAAGGTACATAGTTTGCAAGAACGCCTCGTTTGATGCTCCGAAAACAGATTACACAAAAATTCCCCCCTCTACCGTAGCATTGCTGTTGTCCACATCGGGACCGAAGACTTTGGGTAGTTCCTCGGCCGCAGAGCTCCTCCACCGAAAACGCTATAACGCTCATTTACTAGAGTAGATAAATTGCGCGTGTTTAACGAATGACTCTTTTATTTTCCAGTTTCTTGTAACACGAGGAGCTGTTTATATCGACCGAGAAAAGAATGAGGCGAACTATAAATAAAAACCCGATCAACAGACCCATGACGAAATAATGCTGAAAAAAAAAATAAATGGCGTTCCGACGACCTTGGCGTTTGTGGGCTTCGCCAATTAGAAAACGGTTTCCAATCAAGTGCCAAGCTATCTCACGCGCCATTTTACCCAATATGATTGTCTTGTATATCTGTATATTAATCAAGGGAGATCAAGGGAATTCGGTAGGTGCATGGCTGGCTCACTCACGGAGACAGAAGTCACGTAATCCGAAGACCCATCGGGCTGGAAAGACAAGTAGAGTAGAGTTTCGAAGTAGAGTTTTGAAGTGCGGCTGAGGGGCTTTTCCTCCTCAGCCACGTGGTGACTTCAATCATAAGATTAGGGACCACATACAGTTATATTGTAAGTTCTCGCGGAACCAACCTGGTTCCGCCGCATCTCCTTAGACGCGTTACGGTTTCACAAACCACAAATAATAACCTAATCAGGCTTTGATACCTGGTTCAAGCACAAACTAACACCCGAACCCTCTTCAATGGGGGCCGGCGTAGTTTATCGTCGGCCTAAGATGGTGTCTGAGGAGAATGAAACAAAAGCTCCCGATGCTATTTGAGGTTGCCCTATCCCAAACAAGAACCTCGATACGGACGTATTCTTCCTATAAAAAGCTTACCTCCGTCAGTTCCTGCGGTGTTGCTGATGAAGTATGTGCTTCCCCGGACGTCGATATCAGAATTATAAGCGTAGACAGCACCTGCGAAACGTCGACAGATGTTTGAGCAAGCGTTTTCAGACGCAGGCTACGATAGTGATAAAATACTTGTATACAGAGATTCCTGACATGAGGAGTTATGTATCTGAAGAATAACCTGTTATATGGAGAACTGCAAAGGTGCGACCTAATGGGTAATCGCATGCCGTAGATATCAAGCGAAACAGTTTGGAGACCAAAAATGAAATCGCGATCATTATCATGCTAAGAAGATCCCGTTATTCAGAAGCCGTTTAAACCAGAAAGTGTTACCCGTATCGCAGTACTCAGCTCCTTCATACCATTAAACGTGGCACAACGACAACTCATCCGCTACTACTGTTAACACCTCTTCAGACGCTTCAGACGCGCGCTACTGTGGGAGACACGTACCGCGATAGAAGCGGCTCGTTTTGACTAAAAGGTTTGTGAAGGAAGTTGATCTTTAGCCATGAAATTTTCATGACTGTTATTGTTTTGCCGCAGGGTTTGTCGTAAAGCTAGGGGCCATGGAGATTATTCATATTTCAAAAGTTTGTTCTTCTCCAGGTTTCTTGTTTGGTAATGTATGAAGCTCTTGAGATCAGGAGACAAAAAAACATATACATGCTGCACCTCCACCGTGTTACGTAGCATGCATCCACAACGCTCTGAAGCTCGTAGTCCAACGAGCTGTATATCCTTGATCCCAAACTCCACGTCGAACAACAATTCAACCCTTGACCGATATACGTTCCCGTGGTCTGGTTACCCAGAGGATGCCATGGTTGACTGCACATACCCAGGATACGGTAGGAGGTTTACCCATTTGTTGACTGCACCGAGTCACGTGTAATACGTAACACTTAAAAAAGGATTTGATTAATTTAATTTTGCGGCTGAGGAAAGGTACATAGTTTGCAAGAACGCCTCGTTTAATGCTCCGAAAACATATTACACAAAAATTCCCCCCTCTACCGTAGCATTGCTGTTGTCCACATCGGGTCCGAAGACTTTGGGTAGTTCCTCGGCCGCAGAGCTCCTCCACCGAAAACGCTATAACGCTCATTTACTAGAGTAGATAAATTGCGCGTGTTTAACGAATGACTCTTTTATTTTCCAGTTTTTTGTAACACGAGGAGCTGTTTATATCGACCGAGAAAAGAATGAGGCGAACTATAAATAAAAACCCGATCAACAGACCCATGACGAAATAATGCTGAAAAAAAATATAAATGGCGTTCCGACGACCTTGGCGTTTGTGGGCTTCGCCAATTAGAAAACGGTTTCCAATCAAGTGCCAAGCTATCTCACGCGATATTTTACCCAATATGATTGTCTTGTATATCTTTATATTAATCGAGGGAGATCAAGGGAATTCGGTAGGTGCATGGCTGGCTCACTCACGGAGACAGAAGTCACGTAATCCGAAGACCCGTCGGGCTGGGAAGAGAAGTAGAGTAGAGTTTCGAAGTGGAGTTTCGAAGTGCGGCTGAGGGGCTTTTCCTCCCCAGCCACGTGGTGACTTCAATCATGAGATTAGAGACCACATACAGTTATAATATAAGTTTTCGGGGAGCCAACCTGGTTTCGCCGCATCTTCTTAGATGCGTTACGGTTTCACAAACCGCAAATAATAACCTAATCAGGCTTTGATACCTGATACAAGCACAAACCAACACTCGAACTCTTTATAATGAGGGCCGGCGTCGTTTATCCTCGGCCTAAGATGGTATATATGTGAGGAGAATGAAACAAAAGCTCCTGATGCTATTTGAGGTTGCCCTATCCCAAACAAAGAACCTCGATACGGACGTATTCTTCCTATAAAAAGCTTACCTCCGTCAGTCCCTGCGGTATTTTTGATGAAGTATGTGCTTCCCTGGACGTCGATAGCAGAATCATGAGCGTAGACAGCACCTGCGAAACGACGACGGGCGTTTGAGCAAGCGTTTTAGACGCAGGTTACGATGGAGATGAAAAAATTGTATACAGAGGTTCCTGACATGAGGAGTTATGTATCTAAATTATATCCTGTCATATGGAGAACTGCGAAGGTGCGACGTAATGGGTAAACGCATGCCGTAGATATCAAGCAAAACAGTTTGGAGACCAAAAAAGAGATCCCGATCATTTTCATGTTAAGAAGATCCTGTCATTCACAAGTGGTTTGAACCAGAAAGTGTTAACCGTATCGCAGTGCTCACGCTTTTTCATACCATCTACCGTGGCTCAACGACAACACATTTGCTACTACTGTGAACACCTCTTCAGACGCGCGCTACTGTGGGAGACACGTGCCGCGATATAAGCGGCTCGTTTTGAATGAAACGGTGTGTGAACGACGTGGATATTCATCCAAAACCTTGTCATCACTGTTTTTGTTGTTTTACCGTGGGGTTTTTCGTGAAGCTAGAGGCCATGGAGATTATTCAAATCTGAAAAAAATGGTTTTCTCCAGGTTACTCGTTTGGTAATGTATGAAGTTCCTGACGTCAGGAGTACAACACATATACATGCTGCACCTCCACCGTGTTACGTAGCATGCATCCATACCGCTCTGAGGCTCGTAGCGCAACGAGCTGTATACCCTTAATCCCAAAATCTACGTCGAACAACAATTGAATCCTCGACCGATATACGTTTTCGTGGGATGGTTGACCAAAGAATGCCATGGTTAACTGCACATACCCAGTTTTCGGTAGGAAGGTTAACCACACGTACACGGCACCGAGATACGTATAACGCCTAACTCCCAAAAAGGCTCAAAAATTTGTTCTTATTGTGGCTAAGAAAAGGTACACCGCTTGCGAGAACGCCTCGTTTTGAGGCGTATAACAGCGGAATAACCCCCCCCCCCCCCCCCCCTCTGCCGTAGCATTGTTGTAGTCCACATCGGGTCCGAAGACTTTGGGTAGTTCCTCGGCCGCAGAGCTCCTCCACCGAAACGCTATAACGTGCATTTACTAGAGTAGATAAAGTGCGCGTGTTTAACGAATGACTCTTTCATTTTCAAGAGTCTTGTAACACGAGAAGCTGATTTTCTCGACCGGGGAAAAAAAAACGCGAAATATGAAAGAGAAACCCGATCGACAGACCCATGACGAAATAATGCTGAAAGAAAAAAAAAATGGCGTTCCGACGACCTTAGCGTTGGTGGCTTTTGCCATTTAGAAAACGGTTTCCCATCAAGTGCCATGCTATCTCACGCGCCATTTCACCCAATATGATTGTCTTGTATACCTTTATAATAGTCGAGGGAGATCAAGGGAATTGGCGATCATAGCTTGTTTCACATGAGTAGGAACATGCTAGATAGACGTTAGAACGGCCTACACGCAAACTATAGCGCCGGGCTACAGGACGTTGCGCTTATCTAAATGAAATTCATTCCATCTGAGAACAGCCCACCACCTCATACGTCCCCGGCATTGCTACCATGGAAAGAAGTAAAAGCTACGACGACCATTTGGGTGGTCCAATCCCTAAAAATGGTTTTCGTGAGCGGGTAACGAAAATCGTCTCACAGTTCAGGGGGTTGTCCCTAATGTTTTCTTTGCCGTTCGACAATGTGAATCGTGATCATCAGCGTTTGACCACTAATAAATGTGGCTACTGAGAAGAGGACGAGCTCGCAGTAAATCCACCGAAAATAGGTAGTTGTGTCTGGACCAAATGAAACAAAGTAACAGACAATGCCATTCTTATTGCGTTTGATTTATAGAATGAAGCATGTCTGTCGGGAATAGAGGTCCCAGGGGATTTTAGAGGAAACGTCGACAAGCCCCCGAAGACCAGTCTTGGCCTCAGCTCGCCGCGAGCACGCTAGGAGAGGCACGATGAACGCAAGCGAGTTGGGTCTCTTGCCAATGAGATGGACAGACATAAGGAAGAAGTGGGATTGGCCGCGAAGCCAGGTATTTGAATATTTTGTGCCGGGCAGTCGTCTGCAGGGGCATGCGATCAACACCGAGGTCAAGAGTACACCCAATTTTCGACAAAACTGGATTTCAACTTGCTAGCCTACAGCCGCCACCAGGATATCGGGCGACGGGATCTGCATGCTACGGGTATTGTCTACGAACTATACTCGTATGTACGAAAAAAAATAGGCGCCGAACGGCATATCATGCTTCCACCTAGAACTTACGTTGAAGAGTCGCGGCGAACGCGTCAGGGCGGATCGCCTTCACATGTCACTGGACAGAACAGACACTACATTGCGCTACACAAGAGTCTCCAATGCAGGCGATGATCTTCTTTGACTCTATTACCATAACATATATATATATATACCGGGATCTTTCGGGATCTTTCTGGGAAATATAGTGGTAAGAAAAGGTCGTACGATTAATATCTGGCGCGCAATGGCTACATCATGCCGCCAGCAGGGATCGCGGCTGTGGAGTCAGGACGAGCGCGGGTGGAGTCGTCCTTACTAAAAATTTGACAAGAACGCCTTCGCATTGCAATATGGGGGCGCTGATGCAGGTAGGCGTCTACTCTATTTTTCTTATGTAAATCAGTCCCATTCAGGAGAATTATATTTACTTTATAAAGTCCTACGTACAATGCTGGCGTGCAACGGCTGTACCACCAGCGAGAATTCTTCCTGTGGAGTCGCAGAGAGCGCGTGAGGATGGACTCGCCCCCACAAATTGTTGAACGGAACCGACAGCGCCAAGATGGTGCATTTTAAAAAAAAAAATAGCATATTCCTTCCCACCTCGCGGTGGAACTGGAGCGGCTCAATTTCCGCTGCTACCAGTCCTCCAGCACGTTGCTATGATTCACCCTGTATTCCGACGGTCGGACTTCACTACCTCCGTGAGCCCGATGTCAGCTACGCATTTCCGCAAGGAATGCTTTGCATGGGCAGTCTGCGGTTTACTATAGGCCGTTCGCCTCCACCGTTAGCTCACCGGATATTTGGCGGTAAAAATAAAGTCATCACTTGTCAGATGAACATCAACCGAGGGAATGGTTTTATGTCTTTTTGTTGGTTCCTCGTCGGAGAGATCGACTTAGGCGTTGCCATCATTGCCTTCGTCAGGCACAAACTGATATCTGGGCGTCAAGTCTACGAGCACTTGCCCCCTCGTGGGCAGATAGTCTCCTCCATCTCGGATTTTTTTTTTGCATGTGACACTCGTACACAGAATTGACGACTAGGTATTCGCCAAATATTCTGAGGTAATACCGTTACCACCCAACCAAGGGGGTCAGCTCCCTCTAGTGCCACCTTGACGTGCGTGGTTAACCGTCCAACGGATCGGCCACAACGTCTGTGGCTACCGTAACATGTAAACTGGACCCCCCCAGCGCCGGGCGGTCACGATTTTCAAGCTGATGAAGGGTCTGGCATGGCTTTCGTCCTGCGTGCCGCACCAAAACAAGGACAAGTGATTTCCGGCCTCCGAAAATATCATATATCACGTTTGGGCTGTCATCGCAACCTGCTCAACACAATTGAATTGTACCGACTGGCGACCGATGGCTCAGAGGTATCAGCTCCGAGGACTTCCCCTCGTGGAGTCGGAGTGCGTGTCCACAATATAAAAGTCCGTTCGAGACCACACGGGGAAATACTATGCGATCGGTCATGGACGTTCCCGTCCATCTCTCAAGAGTAACAAGGAACACAGCCGAGAGAAATGGGAGAACTCACCAATACATTGTACCCAAACCTTTCTTTCTACGTGGGGAAAAGTGTTCAATCGCACGACTACAACAATACACAAATATTACTTTTATCGGCCAGCGCCAGACGAGCTTTCTCGCCGGCTATTGACAAACATGATGCTGCCGTGAGTGCTGATAGGTTGTACGAAATCCACCCGACTGCATGAGAATTGCCGATAGCTATTAGCGCAATAGTTGCGGGTTGAATGTTTTCATCCCAATCTCCGATACACGCAGATAGGAGCCTGTACGCTTAGCTAACATCTAGTCCTCTTACCTACGATAATCAGTAAATGTCCCCCAATGAAGCGTATTGTACCGCGACGGGTGCCGGATGGAGTGCTTGTGAAGTCAGTTGGCATACATGGAGCCGGCAAGAAGTGCCAATATTTTGAGTAGTGCAGACTGCCGCTATAAGGCCGGTGCTTTTTTAACTGCTGGAGGAAGCGGATATGGCACCTACTGGGGGAAGGGGTTCAGGTTGTGCATGACCGTAGTCATATCACCGCAGACCCTCGCATCCCTACTGTACCGAGAGGGAGCACATCGGGATGTCACCAAGTAGGCAGATATTGCTTGCACAAACAAGCGCAGCCAGCTGTTCGGTGAGTCGGATGAGCGGTGATCTGCATCGTTCCAACAAACACTTAAAAGACGTCGTTGTGCGAAATATATTGGTTATGAATGACAGCGCCAATTGTATAATTTTTTTTTGGTGTAGCCACTCCAGGCGCAGCAATGGGTACTTCTACTTTGATTTTGCCTCGTGAGTGCCTTACCATGTTCACACTTGGTGATTCAACAATCCATTTGTGCGGAGTTAAGGTTTTCCCACCACACACAATATGATCTATTCTATAAGGATGTTGGTAAAAAGCCGAAACAAAACAAAAACACACGGTACCTTGGTTGCCTAGCTCACGTAGTGAATGGCATGTTTTACAGCGGAGGTGCCAACCAACGCCAGTCCTAACATACACCTAACCTTTTTACAGCGTCGGTGCTAATCGAGGAATACGCGGGGGGGGTACAGTAACATTGTTGATCCCACATGATTCTTTACAGCAGGTGCACCTTTGTTGTTCTGAAGCTCCTTGTTTCTGGATCTCTGTCCCTCACCAAAACACAACTACAGGTGACGGCGACCATGGCCCCGTGTTCATCGTAATCGAACTGCACTACCAGAAAGACTTCTCAACGAGTTGGAGTTTTTGGAGGCCCGTTATTCAAAAATTTGCTTGGCTTGAAGTTGTCGTCTCTAGCATACCACGCGTCAACTTGTATTGTTATGTTTTCCATCCCGACTGAAACATGCATCATCAGCTTTTAAACAGAAGCAACCAAATTAACGGACTATTCCCAGTACAAAAATAATGGCGTTGCGAGACAGCTTTGCGTGGTGCTCCAAATCTAGTTTGTAATTTTCGCCTCGCAACGGGTGTATCAAAAACACGAACAAACGCAAAGCGAGGGGGCCCGCGTTTGGGTCACACGCGTTGTAAAACATTCAGGTGCGCATGTGATGGAGTCTGGTGGAACTAGAAAAACATAAAGTTCTTAGCACGGTTGGCGCCATGATTTTGCGGCATGGTCGACGTTCAAGGGTGAGCGGTGATCTGTCATTCCCTCGCTAGCGGTTGCGCTGGATTTGAATTCACGGAAGGTTATGTTGTGTGAGGCGTCGATGAACGGTTGTCGTGATAATATAGTATAATTCAAGGGTGATAAAAAAACAGTGGAAATACTGCAAACTAAGCCCTACAAAAATTTGGACACGCGGTAGCGAGGAGATGGGTCGAGACTCGTGCGACCTCAGCTTGTCTATAGGATGTGGGGAAAATGCAACTTACGTATATAGTGCGTGTCAAAATTGCCACACATCGACAACAAAACACAACACACCATAATTAACCCATGTAACACGCGCTTAAACAGGGTAGCACCTACATCTCCACGTGAGGATCTCTACGCGCATAGCTCTCCCAAGCACGAACCTTGACGTTTAATGATGGTGCAACCTAAGTATAGAAGGGCATTTGATCAGCTCCCCAGTTCACCCTGCGCATGTATTACTCCAACACTACCATGGATGTGAACGAGTAAATTTCCATGGATCGTCACCTACCTGAAAAGACCCCCCCCCCCACTCAAAAAATGCATATATATCGAATTGAGAGTGCAGCCCGGCGAAAACCACCATCGCCTCGAGGAATACAAAGAGCGTTTTATTGCGAAACAAAGAAAAGCGTGGGTCGATTTGGGATGAGGAAACCAGCTTTTCAGAAAAAAAATTTGGCGGAAAGTGCTACCCCAATCAACGTTGCACGTGTCACAGTTCCAAGGTGATATTAATGGTATTGCATGCCCACTACCGACACCATGTCAAAGGTGTAATTGATTACCGCAGAGTATCCAACATAGAATCACCAAATAGTGCGCTAGGTATATTGAACAACTCCATATTTAGCACTGCTCCAGAAGTCACGCATCCAGCTGTCGTAATTGTCTGTACTTGATTAAGTAAAGCGGGAGTACACGATACTTGAGAATATACAGAACTATTGACCCGCGGGCCACTCCTCGATTGTGGGGGTGGACGGTACATCATATACTAGCTTCACCATAAGGGCTCCGGGGTGTTGCGAATTTCATGAGATCATCACCTTGGTCTCCGTATAACTCTAGTTCTTGTTTGGCGCTGTACTGATGTAACGGAAGCTTCTTTTGTACCTGAGCACAACAAAAAGCCAAACAAGTCAACTGCATCAGATCGGACAGTTGCAGGGCTATACCACGTCCGTCGACCCCGGCAGAGTTTCCGACTAAAGACGTATCTCCGTAAACGGTGACAGAAGTCAGACTTGAGACACACAGCCCTCGCGAACAGGTAGCTGAAAACGCGAGGCAAGGTGACCCGTGCAACGACAACGGTGGAATTTTCAAGCTCAATGGTTTTCTGATTGGCGGAATCGTTGCACTGCAGAAACTGAACGATATACTCGAGCCCAAAAAAAACACGCGCTGCGATGGAGATAGCACCTCGGCAACGAAGGTAGACTAGTATATATGATGGCAAACCCCTACATCTATGCGACCTAAAGCTCTCCCTCCCCACCCCCGGCCCCCCCGGCCACATTCCCCACCCTCCCCCACAAGAACTAGTTATAGTTTCCACGCGCAAATTGATCTGCCCCACCCCCCCCTCCCCCCCCTCCCCCGCTCCCGCCCCCCATTTGATCAAAACAAGGCCCCCACGTCCTTAAAAACTCCGCCCTCCCCTTATCGGATATTCGACTTAAAGGATTCACTTGATAAACTGATGCATTTCCTTCCACAGCTAGCTGTCAGATTTTTGTCCCCCTCAGAAACGGGTTTTATAGTTTACGCGCACAGACTGCCTAACATCACCCTGCTGACCCTGATAGCTACACTGTAGTTGCAAGGGGAGTCGCCGACCCATATCCTTAATGAGGACACACAACCCGTAATACGCGCGATCGAAGTATCACACACAGCTTGCAAAGATGAGTTCCGACAAAGTATTCAATCTCACAGCTGGAGTGTATTTTAATTTAAATAATATATTGGGCTACTAGCGTCGGAACAACAATGATTGGCATTTTTTCATCATTGTCCTCTGCCGTGGTGGAATGGCTCGTCGTATTGTTTTTTTACGTTTCCCAAAACCTATTGTTATGCTGTGAGGTCGTGAGCTACGTACCGTGAGAAGCCTCAAAAATGGTGTAATGGAACACTCTCGTACTACGACATCTACTTTAATACTCTACAACGTTCATCGTTATTCGTCGATACCAATGGGATTGAAAACCCTGTTTCAATACTTTTGTTTCTGTCAACGTCGGTAAGCAGGTGGGACTCATGCTACCAACAGTACTGTAGAGGTGCACAATCTATTTGTAGTTTTACAGAAAATCCTCGAAGCTTGAGGACTTCTACGACTTTCCCTCACCCGAATACCTGACGTTTTGACCAAACTGAAAACGTAACCGGACGAACGGATGTATGGCCTTAGTTTACAATAAGGGTTATTTTGGGACATGAGAAAGACATTCCGACATTTTTGTGTTGATGCGCCCCGCGCTTCCGATAATATCGCAACAATAAAATCTTACCTCTATCGTACCCCGCATTCTTTATATGCCTATAAGATGGGATTGTGTATCGCAGTGTTAGGGTATGTGTTTTTCCGTATAAATTACCTGTAACAACCTGAAAGCGCTTGAGAAAATGTAGATGCCACACCTGGTCGTGATTGTTCTAGGTTTACCTTAGATCACTTATTTTGTGTAGATACTTGTCACCGTAAAAGAGCTCAGTACCTCTCACCAAGGACGAAAATCGATTGATTTTGACAGATATCGAAAGAGTAATCCGCCGTACACACCGAAAGCTTAGGCATGGAGAGAATCGTTTGTCATGGCTTACCTCGTTCTTCCCCGATAGGGACACGATCAATATAATCACAGCGAAGTCCTCGATCACGAATCGAATGCCACCTTCGGGGACCCCATACGTGGTGGCATTCCCAAATCTCAATGAACCAAAGTACACATAACTTGATCCATATTGGAGAGGAGAGCCTGCTATGTGACCCCAAGTATGGGTCACTGCTGAAAAGGAGCACGAGGGTAATGCGTGAATATTTTTTCGAATTGGACAAAAAAATGACAATATGAGACCCTCCAACTTTTAACCGGGGTCGTGAAGTAGTTTGGTTAAACGTCTCCATTGAATTTGGTATTTTGGAGAAATCGTCGGTTAATGAACACAAGGTACAAGTCGGGAGGGGAACTTTTCAGGGGGCTAAACGGGTCACGACCCAACGCCCGGATCAGATACAGCGATTATCACAACCTCGCGGGTCAGGTCATATTTCCTCTTTGAATTTTATAGGTCGAAACCGCGTGCTATCTACGACCGATATATCACAATGTGGCTAATAAGCAATGTTCTCTGCATGACCTTGACCATGAACTCTAACAATAATATGAATGGTCGGAATGATATTTTTGACTAGTAGAAAGCGTTTTTGAAATACTTGGGCCATACGATTTTTCGTCGTTAATATATCATTCAGTTTTTTTTCCAAATCTGTTTGTGGCATGGAGTATAGAGTAGTGTCGGTCATTCGAGGAGCCTAAGAAAAATATCGGTGCATCTCAACCGTAGCCATTGCCAGGGTGGATCACCATGACCCGACAAGACCCGACCTGACCCATTAAAACCCCTGGAAGAGCCAAGGATCGCAGTGGCTGATTACGTGAGGCTTGGGGTCAGGGATAATGATTGGAGCCACTGCAGATTATATGTTTGGGTTCAGGTTGGGACCGGGGTGGGTATATGCTACGGAACAGACACACAAAAAAGCTCAACAATTGATACCTAAAGCTGAATCAGACGATAAACAAATTTGATATCAGATCAGAAATGCCTTGGCCCAGCTATATACCAAGAAATATTGCAGAATATAACTTACCATTTCCCGACGAATTCGCGGTTAGGAAGCCTGTCGTTCGGAAACCTGTTTTGCCCAACCGTGCTACTTTTGCTTCAACAAGCGTCGGGGGTAGGCTCAGGCCTTGGCTCAGGGCCAGGGGTTAAGCTTGGTAATCAGAGCGCACGAAATGTGTCTTTCGAAACAAGGTTATTAACTGCATTACTTTCTACCCTCGATACGTTCGCCAACCCGATGGGGACTGAGGGTGGGGCTTGACACGATGAGGCCTGACGAAACCCGCGCACGACTCGGGGGAATAATACGTTCAAATTGCGGAAGGTATTTAACGGCGGACGAAAAATATCAACGTGGTCAGACCCATATGCACAGTAGGCGTGTGAATCGGCTTCAGTGCATACTTGACGTCCGGTTGGTTTGGGCAGGGCTCTGAATCGCGAGGAGACGAAATAGGGAGTTTTTGGCGGCGTTCATTGCGCAACAAACATATCAGCGACGACAAAACGAACTTACACCGAGACGTAGAAGCAGCGGCACACATCGTCTGTCAGGCCAGTGTAAATGTACGGGGCCCCTGAGAAACATTGATCGTGTTGCATACCTCGTCGAACATACCGCTTTTAATGTGTTTCGAATGTGTTTTGGGACGAGTTCTACAATAGGGGTCGTGCGATAGGAATACTATTATTGCTTCAAAGTGTTTCTGACTGACGAGCGTTTTGACCAACTACTAACGGATACGCTACCACCCAAATATCGTAATGATAATTTTTGACCAATGCTGTTAATCTTGGCCACCATTGGCTCGTGCTCGTGGAAGCATTGCGTTGTATGTTTTTTAATTTTAGGAAGAATTAAAAATATTGACCCTGTATATTTCGGGACAGGCTTTTTTCAGAAGCTCCGGTCGACCACTTGTTCCTTGCCCGAAATGGGCCTCCACACTTACTGTTTCAACAGTTGACACGTGACCGTTTCTCCAGGTACCAAGCTAAACCGTCTTTTTCTGGACACCAAATGTGTTATCGAATTCTATTTTGTGGGGGCCCGCACCGTTTGTCCTCATCCCAAGATAGTGTATGACGAGAATGAAACAATAGCTCTCGATTTATGTTAGAGGTTACACTATCCCCAACAAAAAACCTCGTCACAAACATATTCTTATGATACGACGCTTACCTCCGGAGCCTCCCGCGATGTTGTCGTCGAAGTATGTGCTGCCTTGGACGTTGCCAACAGAAATATGATCCTCGTAGACAGCACCTGCGAAGCGCCGACGGACGTTTGAGTAAGTGCTCGGATGCACGTTCCGATAGAAATGAATTACATATATTCTGAGGTTCCCGACACAAAGAGAACAATATCTTAGGAAACAACTGATATATATATATATATAAATGCAATGGTGCTACCTAATGAGTAGTCGCATGGCGTAGGTGTAAAGCAACACAGTTCGCAGACAAAGAATGAACTATCGACTTTTTTCAGGCTAACAAGATCCTGTCATTCAAAAGCCGTTTGAGAAAGAAGGTTTCACACGTATGACAGCACGCTCGCTCAGCCCGCTAAAGGAGGCGCGACGATGAAAAATCCGTTATATCTACTAATACCGCTTCAGACGGGCGCTACAGTACACGGCACGTGCCGCGATAGAAGTGGCACGTTTCGACTTAAACAATTTGTGAACGACGTAGATCTTGAGCAAAAATCTAGTCGTGATCATTCTCGTTTTGCAGTAGGATTTGTCGTACAGCTAGGGCCATGGAGATCATTCATCTTCGAAAAGTTTGAATCACTCCAAACCAGTTGTTTAGCGAGGTATGGAGCTCTTGATGTCCGGAGTTACAAACCGTATACATGGTGCACGTCCACCGTGCTACGTAACGTGCGTCCATAAGGCTCTGAGGGTCGTAGCCTCACCAGCTGTTTATCCTTCATTGCTCAGTCCACGTCGAAGAACAACTTATTCCATTATCGATATAGGTTCTCGTGGGCTCGTTTTCACGAGAATGCCAAGGTTAAATGCAAATACACAGGACACGGTAACAGGTTTACCAGCATGTTAGACTGCACCGAGATACGGAAGAAACCAAACTGTTAAGTAGGCTTGAAATCGGTTCTTGTTGCGCCTGAGAAAAGGAACATCGCGTACGAGAACCCCCCTTTTTAGACCTCTGAGAGCGGAATAGAAAACAAAAATACAACCCCATCGGGTCCGAAGACTCTCTGAAGTTCCTCATCAGCCGCAAAGCTCCAATTATCGATAACCCTAGGACGTTCATTTCTTAGAGAAGATATAGTACGCGTGTTCGAAGTATGACTTCACGTTTTTCTGCGTTTCGTAACGTGAGGATATGTGTACGTCAACATGAAAACGAGTATCGAGAAAGCTGAAATAGAAACCCGATCAACAGGCCAATGGGCTACGTACACAAGAAATCGGATTATTAAAAATGGATTTCCGACGACCTCGGCGTTGATGGGCTCCGCCATTCAGAAATCGTTTCCCCATCAAGTGCTATGCCTATCTCACCACGCGCCACGGTACTTGATATGATTGTCTCGTGTGTCTTCGAAAACAATCGAGGGAGACCAGGGGAATTGGCGATCATGGCGTGTTACTATTTGAGTAGGCACATACTAGATATACCTAGGAACGGGCAACCCGCATACGTTTGTGTGGCACTACAAGACGTTGCGGTTAGCTACATGAAAGTCATGACAAAAAAAAACAGTTCATCATGCACCTCTTACGTCCCCGGTATTGTTATCATGGAAACAGGTAAGGACTTCCACGACAATAGGGGTGGTCCAGTCATGAAAAATGGAATTCGTGGGCAATGAGAATCGTCTGACTTTTCGACGGGTTGGCACGAATATTGTGTTTTCCGTTCAAATTGCATCGTGAGCTTCAGCGTTTGGCCCCAAATTATCGTTGCCATAAAGGGAAGAACAAACACACGGGAAATCCACAAACATGGGCAGTTTTGTTTGCACGCAATGAAGCAAAATAACAGACAAAGCGATGTAAATTGTGTTTGATATAGAGAATGAAGCATGTCTATCGGGAATCGGGGACCCAAGGGATCTTACGGGAAAATGTAAACAAGCCGCCCAAAGACCAGTTTTGGCTGCAGCTCGCCGCGACCTCGGTAGGGAGGGCACGCCGAACGCAACCAAGGTGGGGCTCTTGCCAATGACATGGACAGACATGAGGTAGTTCCCAGATTATCCGATAGCCAGCGATTTAAGTACTTTATGCCAGGCAGTCGTCTGCAGGGGCACATGATCAACCCCAATATCAAGAGTACGCCAAATTTTACAAAAGCCTGGATCTCACCATGTTGGCCTATAGTCATCACCGGGGTATCGGGCGACGGGATCTGTATCCTAGACACGTGGTGGCGTATTATCTACGAAATGTACTCGTATGTACGAGAAATGCCAGGCGCATTTCGGAATACCATGCTGCCCCCTAGGACAGCCGCTGTAGTGTCACGGCAAACGCGTCAAGGCGGATCCCCTTCACATGCCACTAGACAGAACCGACACTGCATGGCGCTATACTAGAGTCCCTGATTCAGGCGAGGATCTGCTTTGCCTCTAAATTAAATCATCATAACCTTGACACATACCGGGAAGTTACCAAGGAACTGCAGCTGTACGAATAGGTCGTTCGAGTAGAGCCTGAGAGGCAATGGCGATATTAAGCCGCCAGCAAGAGTTGCCGCTGCGGAGTCAGGGCGACCGCAGGTGGGGTCGCCCTTATGGGGAATTTACCAAGAACGCCTTGGCAAAGCAATAGAGGGTCGCTGAGGAAGGTAGGTGTCTACTATATACGTGGGACTCTAAATTGTAAGTAATTGTCTCTACGTATAACGCCTGCCGTGAAAAGGCTGTACCACGAAGCCAGCGCCAATTGCCGCTGTGGAGTCGAAGCGAGCGCATGAAGATGAAGTCGCCCCTACCAAAGGTTAAACTAAACCCACACTGCATTACGCTGTACGGGTGTTGATGCAATTGGGGATCTATTATGTATCTAGCTTCATATCCAGGTACCGACTGAGACAATAGGTACGAATTTATGTGGTACGAGTAATAGCCGCCGCGAAATATCATCACCATACCACCAGCAGAAGTCAGCGCTATGGAGTCGCGGCCAACGTATGAGGGTGGAATCGCTCTCTAATAGGTCTATGCCAGGTCAACTGACAAACCCTGAATTGAACAACACTGTAGAGTCACTAATGCAGTTACGCATGACACAAAAAAATTCCTAGGGTGGCCTAGGCCGATGCTGTCACGTCGACGTGGTTGTCGTTCATGAATTACCCCCCGCCTTTCTTCCTCTGACTCTAAACCCCTGGTGCTTTTTCATGGCGGTGATTCGCTTGTTAATGTAGTAGTTTCCTCTCTGCTCATGACTGAAGAGTAGGCAAGCACCTGGGGCGGGTCGGCAGGGGCATCGCATGTCGCTGAGTGTCCCGCAACGCGTGCGTTGCGACACGAGCCCAATAGAAAGAGCGAAAGAGAACTTGCGGGATGGCTTGTGATGCTGCTAACAAGCCAATATCCCTGTTTCCCAAATCAGTGTTGTTTATGGAACAGTGATATCCCCCCGAGACACAATCGACTCACGTCGAATGACGTGCGCGCGTGTCGCCAGATACGTACGTTGGTGACGAGGTAACTGCCGATACAAGTAGTCATCACAAGAGTATGCTGTACGAGTGGAGGGGTGGGGGGGGCGACGCTATCACACCGACCCCCGATCCGACATACCACGTACATATGGTTTTTGTTCATGTTCCTTTTTCTTGGGGACAGATTGCCCGATATCGAAAACCTAGCACGCCGTTTCGGCGTTACCTTGGTGGGGACGGCGACGCAGGAGCGGTGCTCAGCGAAAGTCTCCGCTTCTGTAGTCATATGGTAGGCTATAGCGGTTGAGTCACGGCGGACACAAAGCGACGGCCGCGGGCCAACCGAGTGGCTGGTGTGAAGGGCAAAGAATAGGCAGCTATAGGTTCAGGATTACAGAATCCCCCCCGACGAGCGAGCTGGAGGTGCAGTTCGAGCAGCGACCTAGGCAGATAAAGACACCCAAACAATTTCTTGGGCGAGATTGACCGCGACTACGAGCCTGGTCGGCAGTCCCGGAGAACTTTCGCAGGTTGAGGGTTTGAGGGGCATGTTGAAGTTGACCGATTCAGACAGCCGCAAGGCCTGTTCATTCATGAAATTGCCCGTTTGGTGTCGCTCGCCAGAAGACTTAGTGGAGATACACTGGTGTGCATGCTGGAAATTCGCTGCTATACAGTATACGGTCACGCCCCCTTTAGTCTGGTGTGCGCTCAGCATGTGTGTGAGTGTGTGTGGGTGTGTCTATGTGAGGGGGGACGCGTGCTACCACGGTGGTAGCAATTGTTTGATTTTGGCCTTTTTGTTGAAGTTATGAATGGCCATTTTACAGCGTAGTAGGTGAAACACCTAGGTGGTTGCATTGTGCATAGTGTTGTACTTTTACGCCTTGATACTTGGGCGGTTGGGTTTGGGGTTCAGTTTTAGAGCTCCTCATAAGAGGAGTTGCAACATCCCTACCGTAGCATGTGTTGGGCGGGGGGGCGTCTGTATGGACTTGTGAATGTGCGTGTCTACGGGGTGTAAACTCCCCTCTTTGTTGGTCTGCCGTTCCTGTTCGGTATTCTATTTATTAGGGGGGGAAATATCATCTCCCGACGGGTGGTGGCTGTGTTCGTTTCTCAGTTATGGCATATGGCAAAGGCCGACTATAACTTGACCGTCGACTCGGGTGTGGGGCACCCCGTGCATAAAATGACACCAAGAAGGATCGCGATTATTTGACGTGAACTGCACACAGTTTGAACAGATGAAACGGCAACGGGTCGAGATGCTGGACGCCCGTTTTGAAGGACACGAGGGCAACAAGGTGCAGGTTGTAGGTGTACGAGTGCTGGTACTTAACGAGGTTCGAGGTTGGAGGTCGTCCACTAGGGCCGACGGTGGTACTTTTGTCTTAACTATAGAGTTGGCGCTATACTTCTCTTATCCTTCCGAGCACGCATTCTTCTCCTTGTGGATTCTAGCACCTTTGTACAAGAGGTGGGGACCCGTCAGGCTCTTCGAGCAGTTATTTCAAGAGCTCGTGGCAAATGCCGGACGTAATCACGATAAGTGCACCTTGCTCGCGTTCCTCATCGAGGGAGCGACAATGCTCGCAACCCGAGGATGCATACCGGATCGACGCGTACAAGGTGTATAGGCACAATATCAAGAGTGATCGATAAGGGTGTCACGAATCTCGTCGTGGTAATCCTACTGAAGGAATGACAACTGTGGGAACGTACCACCAGGGAACAAGGTCAACTAGAGTGTATGACAGCAGTAGTCTCAGACAACATCGGAGATAGATGAGTCGAATAGTACGGTATCATTCGGAGACTTTGTCACCACTGACGACTGTCGGCGGTAATAGCAAGGAATCTGGCTGGAATGATTTCAGAGAGACATACCGTATATGTGTGGGCGAGATACATAGAAAATAGCAACAGGCTGCGATGGGTGTATCTGGCCAAATGGGAGACATATCTCGCTCCCAAGATCCTGAAAACGACAATTACCATGCAATTCGGAAGATGAAGAACAGAGAAAAAGTATGCAGTGATACACACCACACATAACTCCCTCCCGTAACCAAGTGAGGTTAAGAATTTCTCTCGCAAATCCATCTGTTGCTCTTACTCCCCCTTTCTGTTTTGGCACTTGCATGGCTACCTACCGTGTACACCATCGTTACCATTCAACCTGGACGTTCATTACTGTAGTGTCTTGAACTATTGAAACATGACACATGCTACGGAATAGCTTCGCCATTTCCATTATCAGGTACTTCACCCTCGAGAGTATTCTAAACCTTAAACTGAATTATGTACTTTAAGTGAACTGAAGTAAATCGCCATCTGATGACAAATACCACGGCCTGGGGATTGAAAAATTAAATATGGTGAGGAAATAACGAAATTCCGACGGCTTTAGGTGCCTGTACGGCCATATGACCTATGCGAAAATATTGAAACGGCGATTTCACGTGGTCGGGAGGAGGAAGACGTGGCCACCAATGTGTGGCCGTTTGGCCCAACACAAAAGATATGTGGGAAAAATATTTAGGAAAATGTTAACTATACAAGAAGTAACATAACGCATTAGAGGAAGGATGGCGAAATTAATCGTCTGTGACATTGTGGGAAATTAGTAGACTAGAGATTAGCGTCAAGACGATCGCTATCCCAGGAAATACATAGTGGCCGCGGATAACGAACCAGGACGGGGGTACGATAACCAGAACAATTTGGTTCGTAGTACACAGAAGAAGGGTACTGAGCGCCCAATTGTCGGAGATGTCGCTAGTAAGAGTAAAAACGGCATTCTCCGTCTTGGAAGGGGTGTATGGTCAGTGGTCAAATGACTAACACGAGCAACAAATAAGCACCAATGGTAGGTTTTTGCTGGTTCTCTGGAATTGGCGTCGGTTGGCAACATCGTTGTAAAATTCCTCTGGCGTTGCGTGAGCAAGACTACTAAGGCACCGTTATTGTTGCTAGATTTACTGCTTTGGCGGTAACCGAGATGGCGATCGATTTTGGTAATGTGCGGCGTGGAGAACCTCGACGCGCTGCAGGGGGTTTAGTATCACCAAGTAAGTGTGCATTTGGTAACCTACCCCCGAAGCAGTCTCATGGTATCCCATGGCTGTGTGAATTTGTTCACAACACAAGACAAATGAATTTATTCGAAGAGGCAACCGGTACGGAAGAAGGTATGCACAAGGTGTTTAGTCCGCCTGACAAGTGACTATTAATAAGATGGAGACCAGCCTTCATGTGGTTCACGGAATACCTATTTGAGCTTCGCACTTGGTGCACGCCATGTTGGCGTAGTTAGTGACAATCCGATGCGCTCCATCGCGGCGTTTAAGAAATGCGGGGCACTATGGTTGCCATTATCTAGGTTAATGACCAAAGCAGTTTCCCCAGCCATCCAAGTGTACCGCGTATTATACGAGCAAATGAAATGCACTCTTGTAATATTCTGAAGACACTAGTGGTACTATTTGTGTGCTATATCACCAAAACCGATGCATACATGTGTGCTAGAAGTCGATATTTTAGCATTGCTGTAATTAGGAATACTTCGACGTGTTGCTGCTCTTGTTGTACTGCGATATACTCTGGCTTCCTTCCATAATGGTTCTTGATCTTGGAATATTTTCAACGAAACGGGCAAACATTAAGGGGTTGGCTGCTACTGGCAGTGGACGGGTGCCGCGATAGAGAGTGTTCTACTAGGACCGAAACCATTTCTGACAGACGCTGTGGTTGGTCTCAAAATCGTCAAAATTCCAACTCGTTGATGTGTAATACAATTATTTTTATAGTTACTGTTGAGCGTGGGCTTTCTCATCGGGTAGCACTGTATTAATTACCAACCGATTTACTTGGTACGGTCTAGAGACCCTCATATCAGGAGATAAGCAAGACGAGGAGGGCAACCGTACCGCTGTGGCATGCGACGAAACCATTTATATTTTAGGCCACGGAGACCGTGTCTACGGGACGACCGGGGGGTTGGGGTGCACTCATTTGATGCATACCCGTAGTCCTCTAGTGCCTACGACCCCCGCATCTCTAACATGCTGCGACATATAACGGTGACGTCTTGAGCGAGCCGCGTAAAGGATGAGCCGCATGCTACCAACAACCACTGATGAGGCGGACGCCCGCACCTTGTTAATTTCTCTGGCAAAGGGCGTTTTAGATTGGATTGACACATTGTCGTTTGTAAACACTTCCAGGGGAGATCCATTTGGGTTTTAGATTGGATGAATGGAGATCTATTATGGAGCCACATTATTCTATATTTTGAGATATTCCAGAGAAGCTATATCCGCTTTGCTCGAGCGCTTCCAGGTTTCATGATAAGCTTCTCCACGAAACATGGAGGCTGCTTGTCATGCCGCGCCAACAAGATAAAAAAGGATTTCACCAAGCTTTCATACACACGTTAGCTGTTCGTACCATAAGTTAAAGGTAATATTTATCCGGTGTCTGAGTTATCTAGTTTCGTCACTTTAAGTGAGGGTATGTCTTGAATTACTGTGGTGTCCCTGTCACTTTATACCACCTCAACTACTTCCTCCTTGACTAGGTGGTCCTCAACCTACGTCCCGAGCTCAAGGCGGAAAAACGACAGAAGAGCCACGGACACGGCACCCGTGGATGGCTAACGGAGCATTGTGAGGGCCTCATTGTGATTGAGGCAAGTCTTGTCGTTAATACAAAACATTTCTTCGATCGAAACAAAACGGACTTTAAAACCAACGCCAAATAGTTGAATCATACGTGCGAGGGTACAAACAAAGGTACATATTCTTTGTATTAAATACCTCCTCCGTAATTCGGTTCGCACATGTTGTCATATCCGAAAAAAGGTAGTTTTCGATAAACCCAATCGATCTTGGGTATATATCACTCCAGATGATTCCCGCTCACAATACCAATTGATAGCGAGGGGATGGTGTGTACGTTACTCAAACCTGGATACTTAGTTCTTGCTACGATAGATGTATACAACTTCCTGAAGTAAAAAACTTATACTTCCCGAATCGTTCGCGACCAATTAACTACCCAATCCCACGAACTTATTTTTGTCCTTCTCATATATTTGACATGCGGAGCCGTCCGTCAGGTAAGTATTTATTTTTTCATTTGTTTTCCAAACCAGGATTTGTGTGTGGTGTAGACCTCATCAAGTATGGAGCCTCGGAAAAATAAGTGCACGTCTGCCGCGCTATTATTTCCCTAGTACCATCCATTAACAACTACTGCACACTTTGCCATGCGTACAACGCCTGCTACGATTTTGGCGGGTTCAACATTTCAATCGAACACTGTTTTGGTTGGCAGGGTTTCTCAAGTACGGAACTAGCCAGTTATCGCGTGTATACTATACCCTAATATATTTTTTGTGATACAACCACGAGGCCAAGGGTTGGCTTGTCGTGGTTCACTTTCGTCGTCCTCCACATCTCTTCTCGTTTGGTCTTCGGAAACTGTACATGTTCAGAGATATCTCGTGCATGGCTGCAGGTGGTGGGGACTATTCAAGTACACACACTGCTGATTTGCGTTAGAACGGGGAAACGCTCGGCTTTCTATGTGTTTGTACGAGAGGGGTTGACACAAACGCAAGCGATACACCAGCGTTCATGCAAGACGCGTGCAACGATCCCGGAAGCAGATTTCGCTCAGACAAGTTTCGTTTTGGCTGGCATCCTCAAAAAAATCAATCACGGTAATGACTACGACACTACCCCAAATCGTTAGAATGCCACTATTTCTGTTATATGTAACATACGTAGGCCATCGGAATATTCGTCGGAGTGGACTGCTACCTATAAGTCAGGTTCGGCAAGGCATGCAGCTTTTCTGGTACCAAGATTGACATCAACAGCCCTGGCCCCTTCCTCTGTCACATCAACTGGAGAGGTTGAACCAAAGTGCCCTTGCAACTCAGTTGCGATGAAGAAGAAAATAACACAGTTTTGGAATATGGCGCTCACGTCTTACGGAAGAAAACCAAAGAGGAGGACATAATAAAAATGGAGAAGGAGAAACAAGATGAAATCACGGAACTCCAATATGGTTTTGAATTAATTAGCTTCGAGAAGTGCAGACATGTATACAAGCCCAAATGGGCTACCTCCCAATCGTAGCACATGTCTCAGGTTTCACGACAGAGACGGTCCTGGAATAGGTTAGTGTCTTGAGGGCCAAACCAAACCTCGGCGGAAAACATCCAACACCTTCAGTGGCCTGGCCTCCTCATTGCAAACACGGGGCACCTCCCTACCCCCCCCCCTGCCGTATGTACCGTGTGTACTGTATGTGTGAGCGATGCAACCTACGATAGCGGTGTAGCACGTACTACAATGGATTGTCTGAACACCAGTTAGGTTTTGACTTTGTCATTCTCTGTGTACCTCATAAAACCAAGGCCGCCACAATGTTGATGCTAGGGTTGACCTTGTCGTTAGGGTTTCGGGGATGGACACAGAGATCTTCAAGCAAAGATCTTCACAAACAAAAGCGGGCACCCTTAATGCAGATGTGTCCAACCTTCAATACTATCTGGGAACGGCAAGCGTGCGCCATTAAGCAGGCAGCATGCTTTTCTCTTGTACGCGGTACGTCCATATGACTGTACTGAACAGGGTAGTGCCGCAGTGGACATGAACAACTACGCGTTATACAAGTTAAGCCACCGGAATCACAAATATATAACAGAGTGTGATCCCTGATGGTGAAACGCCTACCTTTTCCGGAGATCTCGTACAAGGTTACTTGGATGTCGGAAACGGAAGCGCGACGACCACACCCCATCGTACGCCGACGCGCTTGCCCAGACAGATTCCGAGAGCGTTGTAGCGATAGTGCGCAAACGGAGGATTTTGTTTGCGGGATTCGTGGCACGTATGGAGGAGGAGCATCTGCCACAGAGGGTTATGTTTGGGGAGTTTTTTGGGGGTAAGGGCTACTCAGGGGGGGAATAGAAAAACTTGATGAATCATCTGCAGGAGGATATGTCGGTCTTTAAAATGAATATCGAAGGATGGCGAAAGGCTGCTCAGAAGGCTGGCAGATGGTTTCGCAGAGTACAGGAGGGAGCCGAGTTGTTCATGCGGAATTGGCATGAAACGGAGAGACGCGAAGCTGCAGAGCGACGCGCGAGACTGCGGCAGCGCCATCCACCGTTGGCATTTCTAAGCGGCCGGGGGGAGGGGTAAGGGGGAGGGGCGGGGAGAGGATTGGGGGAGGGGGGGCGGGGGGGGGGGGGGGGGAAGGGAGGAAGGGGGGGGAAAGGGGAGCGTCATGCCCAAGAGACTAAAGTCTGGGTTTGGCCATCATCGTATTGGAAGTTGTGGGCCTTCTCATGGCTGTCACATAATAGCATAAGACCGCCCTGACTTCTTCGCCATTTTTGCTTTATCTCCCAGGTGCCATTAATGATGGACGTGATACCCTCTGTGAGCCCAATGCCATCCTTAGCCAGTTGCTAGGGTATGCTAGTATGACATCATTATTTCTTCTTTTTTCTCTCCTTCTTTTTTCCTTGCCTTGCTTCCTCTTCTTCTCTTGTCTTTTGTTGCTTTTCTTGCCTTTTTATTATATTTTCTTGCCTTTTTCGTTTTGTTTCGTTTTCTTCTCTTTTTTCTTTCCATTCCTTTATCTTCTTTTCTTTTCTTTGTTTGTTTTGTCCAACTGACTTACGCCTGTCGTGCGTATGCGTTGTGATAGATACTACATGGAATACATACGTGGTAGTCTTCCTTGGGTGGCAATCGGAATAGTTGGCTTCTCCAGGCGTGAGTAACGAGACGTATGCACCGGGATGGACCTGGCACGTCGTAGGCTGACCCCCGATTTCACTTTTTTTTATGTCCCTGGTGGAGGCATGAATTGCGTCAGCTGTGATATATGCGTGTACCACGTTGGGTTGTGTGTGTGTTTTTCCCTGGGGTATTCCTCAGCTCCAGAGTGACTGAAGCCTGTCCTGTGACCACGGACTTGATTATGCGAGTTAATGCGAGAACGACAACAACAACAACAACAACAACAACAACGAACAACATCCTTAATTAACCTTAGACAAAAGTGAAAAAAAATATCCATAGGAAACCCTTCAACCGTCAACGGGGTTCGCGCCATATTCAGGAAAAAGCTTACTGAGAACTGTATTTTGTATTTTGGAGAGAATGGTTATTGCACACTATTTACGAGACGGATGGGAAGCTCACAGGGGGCGTTAAGTGCTATGACCAGACCCGTGCGACCGTTACAGATTTCATCACAAACTCGCAGGAAGGGTCAGGTTTTCATACGATTTTAACTATCAAGAGCGCGTTCTACGTGCGATCGATGTAGCACTTTGTGGCTAATAATAGTAGAGGGGTCTTTATGCCTTAACCCCTAACCCAAAAGGAATGATTGGAATCTTGATCTTATTTTTGAAAATAGAGGTTTGTAATACCTGGGCCATACATATCACCTAGGCATATTGTATCCAAATCTAGTCGTGGCGTGAGTAGAGTATGGAGTAGTCGGTAATATGAGGAGCCTCAGGAACATATGGGTGCATCTCCACCGTAGCCCCTTGCCGGGGTACCAGACCGATCGGACCCGACCTGACCAGACCAGTGACCCGACCCGACCCGACCCGACGCGATAGGACTAGACCCGACCTGACACGACCTGACCGGTGGGTATACCAGGAAGAGCTGACGGTTGCAGGGGCTGAATGCGTGGGGTTTAAAATCAGAGGTAAGGGTTAATACCACTGCAGATGTTTTTTTGTGGTCCGTGATGGGACTATGGTGGACAGAGACTACGGTACAGACACACCCACCCAATTCACGAGGTTCCTCGCGAACGACAGGCTTTATACTCGATATCATAGCTGAATCAGAGGAAAAACGAATGTTTTACAAGAGGGAAAATCCCATGGCCCACGTATGCACGAATAAATACAGATGAATAAAACTCATCATTTTTCGACGAATTTGGAGTTACAAAGCCTTTCATTCACAAAACGTTTTAGCTCAAACGCGCTACCTTTACAGTGGTGGTTGCGGTTTAATATAGCCATGTTTAAGACCACTACGTGTTCAAGAGAGTCAAAAATGGCTTAGCACACCTTATCTTGAACGTAACACTGATTTACTTGAACCGAACATACCCCCAACACCGCCCGCCGAAAGCGGTGGTAGACGATTTGACGGAAGAACTTTTCGACAAATCTCTTGACAACCTTGCCGACCAAATCTTACACTCGGATGATGACGACGCCAACTCATAGGCGGGAGACAAGTCGCAGGCCGTCGACCCTCCGCGTCCATTACCATATACGAAAGTAGCTAGCAAGTTTGAGGACCTCGAAGGTGAAGCAGAGACGTGTAACATGGCCGAAGTGTCGTACAGTCTCCGCAAGGCGAAGTTGGCTTGGATGAGGAAGTTTGGGTTAAGCAAAACCAAGCAAAATATCATGGCAGACATTTTGTAACGTTGCAGACCTGCTGACATATGCATGACATGAATATCGGTCTGGTTCAGGAATGTGGGTGCGTGCGGTTCAGGAGTGTAAGTGTGTGAGGTTCACTGGTAGTGAGGGTCGCACCTTGTTGAAGGCTTGAGTCGCTCTCACAACAATACCGCTGATGTAGCTTGTGTTTTCTGTTGTTTTCTGCTTTGGTTTTGTGTCCGAGATGCAATACGTACAGTAGTACCGTGAGTGGTGCCCACACTGCTTCAGCTCTCTCTCTGTTCTGTTGGCTACAACAGGGTGTAGAACGAGAACGAGAACAGTTTTCGACAATATATGCGGAGTCCTGTATCATATGCTCCGCGAGTACGCAAAATGGAAGGATTGTGCTGCGTGTCGGTCATCCAACGTACAATTATATAGTGTAAATATCACGAAATGCGCTTTAAACACTTCAATTAAGCGCAACGGCAACAGCCAGCCTATTCAGCGCTCTTGACCCCAGGCCCGGGCTCTCTAAAACCCATATTTTCGGCTCTATATAAGTTTCTCTTCAACGAAAATCACGGTTTCACATAAAACTTATTACAACCCGATTTGGGAGAGTTACGTGTATATAAACGTTTTCCTCGGTATGGCACACCGTTATCTTAAACCGCAACCGCCACTGTACCGTAACTGGCGTCGGGGGTAAGATTAGGCCTTTGTTCAGGGCCCTGTCAAATAGAGCGGACAAAGTCTGTGTGACTACTTGTTGCTGGACCGCATGGTTTACACCAATATTATTACCAACTGGATGGGGAATGAGCGTAGGGCATGACAGGATAAGGCAATTGGATGACCCGCGCACGACCCAGTGATGAACACGTTTAAACTCCGGAAGGTAATAAAGGGCGGACCAAAATTATGAAGCTAGTCAGCCGACCCGGGGAATGTCGCAGGGACCCCGACCGCCACCAAGTACACATTCGCCGTGTGGGTCGACTTCAGTGCACATGCCAAGTCCGCAGGGTTTGAGTAAGGCTTTGAATAAGGCGAAACATAAATAGGGATAAAACGGCACCGTTCATTGCGCGACGAAATATCAGCGACGACAAAACGAATTTGCACGGAGATGTAGACACAGCGGCGCACATTCTGTGTCAGGCCTGTGTAAATGCAAGGGGTGCCCACGTAACATTGATCGTGCTGCATAGCTCGTCGAGCATACTGCTTTCAGTGTGTATCAATTGTTAATGTAGGACGAGTTCTACAGTACGGGTAGCACAATGGGAGTAGTTGCTTTGCTCTGAAGTTTTCTGACACGCGCCGCGATACAAGTCGCACGCGTTTCGACGCTTTATGAACGACGTGGCTCGTCAGCTCAAAATTCGTCGTGATCGTTTTTGTTGTTTTGCAGTAGTGTTTGTTGTATAGTTTGGGGCCATGGTGATTATCCATATTATAAAACTCTGTGTGTCTTCAAGTAAGGTGGTGGGTGAGATACGAAGCTCTTGATGTCTGGAGTTACAAAACATAAATATATTGCATTTCCAGCGTGTTTCGTACAATTCGCCAAATTACGGCCTGAGGCTTGTAACCTAACCAGCTGTATGACCTTTATACCCCACCCCACGTCAGAGAGAAAGTCAACCCATGACCGGTATACGTTTTCTTGGGCTGGTTGTCTAAAGAATGCCATGGTTGACTGCACATATCCAGGAGACAGTGGGAGTCACCAGCACGTTTACTGAACTTGAGTTACGTACAATGTCTAACTCAAAATGGGCTCCAAAATTGTTTTCGTTTCCGCTGAAAAAAGGTGGTGGTTGCGGCAATGCCTCGCTCTCAGTCTCTCACAGGGTAATACAAACAACTATCTCCACTGCCGTAGCCTTTTTTTAGTCCACATCGGGTCCGACGACTTCGGGCAGTGCCTCAGCGTCCGGCGCCCCGACATCGAAAACACACAAATGTGCAACTCCTACAATGGATAGAGCACGCGTGTTCGACTCATGAATATTTCGTATTTCGAAGTCTTGTCACTTGAGGAGCACTGTACCACAAACTTATAACGTATATCGTGAAAAATACAGGCACAAGACGTCAACTGGTACGCGGCGAAAATTCAGTTAAAATATATATGACGTTCCGACGACCTTGGGGTTGGTCGGCTCTACCGTTCAGAAGTCGTTTTCGCATCAAGTGCTATGACGTATGCTACGATAGAAGCCCACCACATTTTTTCTGATGTTCTTCAGTTCGGGAAGGCTTAAGATTTCCCCCGGAACCTGATCTGAAGAGAAAACAAGACCGGATGAAAAACCCCACGAACTACGTGCACAACCAGAATCATAAATATGTAATGCCCCCGTCATTGTGAAACCGCAATCATGGCAGGCGTCGTTTCACCCGATTTGGTTGTCTCATATCTCTTTATAGTAATCCAAGGAGACCAGGTGAATTGTTGATCATTGCGTGTATCACATTAGTAGGCATATGCGAACTGTTGGCGGGGCGCTACATGACATTGCGGTTAGCTACATGAAAACCATACCCTTTGACAACAGCTCACCATGCACCTCCAATCCTGGCCTTGGTGCCACGGCAAAGGGGACGGCTATCGACGACCATGGGGGTGGCCATTCCATTATTATGGCAATTGTGTACAGAAAATGACAACCGTCACACATTTTAGTCGGTCGGTGCTATTGCTGTGTTTGCCGTTCGACAATGTGCATGGTGAGCTCAAGCGTTTCGCCATTGATAAACGTTGCCACAGAGAGAAGAACAAATCCACAGAAAGTCCACAAGAAGAGCACGAGTCTACAGTAATACGCACCATGTCTCCTCCCCCTACCTTTCCGTACCTGCTGCTGCGCCCTCACACTAAAAAATATAGATTTCGATTGCAACGCTTTATGACTATTCTGTAATCCACACCAAACATATATATATATATATATATATGTTCCGTACACTGAAGACGCTCTCCTCCGATGACCAAAATATCTGCCTAGGTGTTTAAAATAATGATGTTGGCAAGATTACAACGACATTCCTTCGGCTTTTTGGTATGCCAAGTACCCCAATCATCCAGAAGCCATTTACGCCCAACCGTTTTCCCTCTATGATACCGAGCGTGATACTGTACATCGGTATACCCACCCTATGGTAACGCGGTCGAGAATATATGGAAATATTTAGGGGGCGGGGGGGGGCGGGGGGGGTGGTAGGCACAAAGAGATCCTGTCTATGGAGAAGGTTGGGGGGCACCAGACAAAATTATCAAAGCAAATATAAGAAAGGGAAAGTCAAGCGCTAAGGAATATGGTGAAGCACGAGAAGCACCTAAGAGATATACGGGGAATTACAGCAAGGCTGCAAAATAAAAGTGCATATGCACGGCCTGATGAACTACGCGAAAATGCTTTAACTGCGATTTCTAGTGGTCGGGAGGAAGATGGCATGACTAATACCCCACTAATACCTTAACATCTACCAATATGTGCCTGTGTGGCACATCACAAATATGATTAAGACTCACAAATTAAATGGCTATGGAAATTGTTCATGGAGAAACGGGATGCATTAAAGGACGGGATGAGAAAATTCGACGTATGTGACATGGAGGTAGAGTGTGGTAGACTATAGGGTAGCGGGAAAACGATCGCCAATGTAGGAGATAGATGGTGGCCGCAGACGACGAAATAGGACGGGGATAGGGCAACGAAACAGGACGGGGATAGGACAACGGAACAGGACGGGGATAGGACAACGAAACAGGTCGGGGATAGGACAAGCAAAACGTTTTTGCGTAGTACATGGACGAGGCGAATCGATCGCCTAATGTTGGAGGTGTCCCTGTTAAGAGAAGGGACAACGTGCTCCGTCTATTACGGTATGTGTGGTCAACGGTAAAATGACTAAGGCAAGCTAGTAATGAGTATGCCATGCTCACCGGGGGTGGGTTTGTTTGCTGGGGTTGGCGTCCGTTACCAACGGCTTGGAAAATTGCGCCTTGCACTACGTAAGCAAGATAATCAGCGTACCGCCCCTATTTCTCGTTCCAATGTTCTGTCGGTAAATGATATGGGGATCGAGTTTCATCACGTGCGACGTAGGAAACCTTGGTGCAGCGCAGAGTTGTTGATATCATGTAATGCCCATATGGTAAGTCATCCGCGAGGCAGTTACAAAATATTCCATTGCTGTTAGGAAGTAGTCAGATCACAACACAAATTAATGTATTCGAATATAGAATCAGTATGCAGGAAGGTACACACAGTTTGCCGAAGACCGCCTGATAACTAGTTGTGAATAGGATAGAGCCCGCCCTTCACGTGGTCCACCAAACACCTCACTGAGCTTTGCGCTTGGTGGACCCGATGTCTGCGTGGTTATCAATACCGCGTTACTTTCCACCCGGCGTTCAAGGGGTGCGCGGCAATATGGTGCTATGACTAGTACGGCTAAGCACGAAAAGAGTGTCCGTCATACATACATAGCCGGTAACCTACGAGAAAAATAATGCGCACCTACAATAATCTGAAGACCGTAGGATTCAAACACGCTACAGCTTGTATCATAGCCTAAGAAGAATGATAATTTCATGTACTCTCGCAGTCGGTTGTTTTGAGCATTGCTGTCGATGAAGCTATTTGAAGTCATGCTGCCCCAATTGTAATGCAATGGATTTTTACCTTCTTCCATAATGACGGTCGACCTCAGTTGTTTTCAAGAAGACAAGCAAACACTCAGGGTTCAGGGCTGGCGCGGTACCTACTGGCAGAGGACGCCTGTTACGACGGGAGTAAAAGTACTAGGCTGAGATATGTTCAGACTCACGCCGTGGTTGGCCCCGGAATCGTCAAAATTCCGATTTTGATGTGTAAGTCGTTTGTTTCAGTACCAGCTAGTGCTGGATATGGGGATGCTCATCGGGCAGCAGTTTATATTCTCCAATTGAAATTGGTGGTGCAGTCGAGAAATTATCATACCAGGAGATCGGCAAGAGAAGGGGTGCAACCGTACAGCTGGTTCATGCGCCGGACCCTTTTATGTCCCCCCTCGGCTGCCCCCGGCGGGGATGGTGCTCGGGCGTGATGCTTCTTCAAAACGTGACAGAGCCCCAGAGGGGGTGCGTGTCGTCGACCGTTCTCGTGCGGTGAACTATCGCTCGAGCATGGCCGGGCCGGCGGTAAAAACCAGCGACATACAGAATAGTTCCTCTCGACATTTGGTATTACGCAGAAGCCTTACCAGCGGACGCAGTGTGTCGCATTCCCGCCGCTGTAAGCGTGGGACTCGTATCGAACATAGAAGAGAGGGTCCAATTTACGTGAGTATGCACCAAAGTCGGGAAGGAGATATACGTGCCGTGTTGGGATTGTTGCCCCATTCACGTTGGCACTTAGGCAAGAACCAGACTGGGCGAAACAAGACGGAAAGAGGGAAATACCCTGTGTTGCACAAATGGTGGATGGAAGGAAGGAAATGGGATGCTTGGAAGGTGAGGAGGAGACTTAGGTGGTTTCGAAGGGCTTCTCAGAAAATACGCACGTGCAAGAGCCCGAACGGAATAGGCCACGCCGAGGTGATCTGAAGACTTGCGAGGACAAAGGTTGTGAAATCATATGATTGCAGGAGGTGAGGGGGGTTGAACATCGTGATTTTGCGTTGGCGGGGTGAATTGTGGTTTGCTCAGTATCAGACAGAGGATAGCAAGGGAATGTGAGTAACTTCGGGTTAGGCTCTGCTTTTAGAGAGTCCATCGTGACAGAGATAAGAAAAGGCGACGTCGATGTTGAGTGCGTCAGTCTTAGATTTATGAGGTTTTGCATCCCACTCAAAAGGAAATCTAACTGTGCGTCATTTTTTGTAGGATATGCTCCCAATCTCGACAAGGGCACCATTAAAAGGTATTGTGTCTCGCTTGACAAGGGTGTGCTGGGGGTACAGGATAGGGACTACCTCCTTTTTTTGATGAACGTTAATACTCGTATGGACATGGGAGCAATCCGGTGGACAAACACCAAGATATTGTGTGCTTTCGGACGCATGACGAACTGAACGACAACGGAGAGCGACTATTCATCCACGCACCCAAAACAAAACTTGCCCTCCTTAACACGTACAGTGCTACACCTGCTCGTGGTATATCATACACGTTTTTTATTGCTAACAAAGGAAAGGCCCAGTTCAGCTTCTCGTTTTTTCAAACTTCTACTTTCCAGCTTCTGAACAAGCCGTGGTCACAGGTGTCGTATTTTCGCCCAGGTTCATTCCTCCAGTTTTAATCCCGTATAGGGTTGAGCAATCGCACTGCTAGTCGACTCACGCTGTGGCGCTTTCCGCGAGTCAGCTTAACACCAAGGTAGCGGCGCTTGACACGTGCATTGTGGACAAGCTTAAGCTGTGGCCCCCGTGCAGACCACTGGACCATGTCCCGTATAGGTACGAAGTATAGGCGATTCGTGCATTGGCAAACCGGAAGACGGTAGGCACCGATGATCTCGCGGGCGTCGTCTTGAAGGTTTTGGCCGACACAAGATTATAGGACGCTCTCTTTAACGACATCATCGTCGCTGTGCGGAGGCGAGGTGGCATGCCGCAACAATGTGTTCATGTAACGATCGAGGTCCCCCACAAGAAGAAAAATCGGGCTAAATGTGGTAAATATCGTGGCAACACTCTCGTGGCTCACGCCGGCAAAGTACGGTTCATAGTCATCGCGGGTCACCTGAGTGACTATTGCGAACGCGAGAACATTCTGCCGGATAAACAGTGAAAGTTCAGACCCCAGCGCTCGACGGTTGACATGATATTCGTAGTACAACCACTTCAGAAAATGTCGTGAAAGAAGAACGCCCCCTTGTACCTGTACTTTATCGATCATAACAAACCCAGGCTACGGTAGGGGGGTCCCCTTTTGGGCCTTTTATTTCGGTCGCTAGGAGTCACTCGCGCGAGTAACCCCTTTGTTCCTACGAGATCTTACGTTTCTTCATGTTTTACATTGACGAAATCAATCCGCAATGAAAATGTGATCTAAGCTGCGCCAAAACAATTGCCTAAGCCATCTTCATTCGTGGGGTACAGAGTCACTCGTGCGAGTGGCTCAAACACACCAGTGAAAATGGGGGTACCCCCCCTACCGCAGCCTTGGTCAACAAATAATATTAGTACGTCGACCGAACCTTTTCAGTGGGATGTTCTAGCTCGTTCTGGCGGGCCGTCGAGAACTTCATCGCCAACGCAGCCATCATGGACAACCCGGTGCGCAGCTCCAACGAAAGAAGAAGAAAGCAGAGAAAAATGGAACTTTACCCACAGGCAAAGTCGATGGGCGACGGGGGCAGGAAGAGGAAGTGAATATATTGGAGCATGCTGAACGTTGACCCCGCGCGCATTAAATCGCGAATATCAGAAGGACTGGAGAGGATGTTGAAGGTGATCGTGACTGCGTGCGCGGCGCTCGGGCTAACAGTCACCGAGGCGAACCACGAGAAAAATGTACCTGTAAGACAAAGCCGGTGGGAAGGTGTCGTTCACAATCAATGCAGCCGGCCAGGTATACAAACACACAATCGAGTTTGTGTACATGGGCGGGGCTACAACCACAGAACCCTTAGTACTGAAATAAAGCGGCGTCTTCAGAGGGCCATGGCGTGCGCTTACGTTGGAAACTGCTGTTTTTGGAAGCCGACGTCATCGAGACACTACTGTAGAGATGCATGACGTGGAGCCCGACTATGGCTGACTATGACAGACTACGACGAGTTTACCACCCACAAATTCCCGATGCCCCGGATGACGAAAACCGAAGAGCAACGACCACACCCTATCGTACGTCGACGTGCTTGGCAAGGGAGCTTTCGAGAGAATAGAGGAGATAGTGCGCAAACGGAGAACATTTACCTTGCGTCCTTTGATGAGAGCTGCAGTAGTGGCACGGGAGGTCCCGTGCATATCACTTGCAATGGAGAGGATAATGAGATTGTTTTGAAAAGTGGCGCGTACTTCCAAAGGGAAAAAACCAAACATAACAAAGAAAAAAAATAGAGACGAAGGAGATACAAGGAGAGGCAAGGAAGATGAAATGGGTTCTCGACGTGGCGTGCGCGTAACGTGATCCTCGCCAATATATGTGCATGCCACGGACAGATGCACCCTACGACTTGACGATCTAGCCGACAGACAATCCTGCAGATAGATACGTTCCTCTCAAATGTTGCGTGCGATTTTCTCCGATATATACGGTAGTAAGCTATTTACAGCTCAAACATAGAATACGCCGACAGGAATAAACAAAGCCGCGTTTCCCTGTATATTGTTTTTCTTCGCATTCAAATTGATGTACTTAATGCGCTTCGGTCAGTGTTTGCGAATTAACTACATACTAGTCGACTTCAGCTGGTCCATGTTCCGATACGCTCCTTGGATATGAAATCAGTCGCAAGAGACGAGCCTGATGCTCGGAAAACTGATCACACTTGTTACGCATTTTTCAGAAATGGGCAGAACCAGCGGCGACATGGATGCACTCATGCCACTCAGAAAATCGAAATATGCGTGGAACAACAAATCAAGAGCTGCTCTTTTAACAGCTGGAATACGTAGGTATACATATCATAAACGATATACCAGGTGATATACCTGAATGAGAGAAAAAATGAATCGCAAACCAGTCCACCGGGTTTCAACACGCCTCCGGAATTTTTCACCTAGAGATACATGAGACTAATAGAAGTATAAATCTTCGAACAGTGGCCCAGTACAGTGAAAATGCATGCTATTCACTTTAATGTATTTGTCTATATCAAGATAGGCTTCAGCTTTGAGATCGAAGGTTTCGTCTATGCCCTTCTTCGCAGGCTGTGTGTGTTAATCTGATCTCGCGTATTACTACGTGCGTGTCCTCATTATCTATATCGGTCGGCGACCTCCGTTAGAAATAACTTGTACCAAGGCCAACAGAGTGACGTTAATCAATCTGTCCACAAAAAAAAATATCACGTTTTTGAGGGGGGCAATCTCTGACTGCTGCAGATGGCACAAGTAAAACATTGGGGGGGGGCTAAACCTCGTACCGCGTTATTTTGGGGCGTGAAAAATTCACGGGTGGGGGGGATTCAACAAGGGCGGGGGGGGGGGCAACTCACCCGTTGCTTGCCGTAGACATTCGACCATTGATCACGCATCCCGTCGAGATGGAGCACGGATCCTCCTGCTAGTAGTAGCGACACCTCTAACAACTGGGCGTTCGTTACGCTGTCTCCATATATATTACATAAAACAATGTTGTCATATCCCATGCCCTTCCTCTTTTTCCGCCTGAAGACATTATCTATCTCTTGGAATAGCGAATGTTTCCTCGCAAAATTTAACGAACAGCCACCAAACTATTCAATGTCACATTCGTCAAATTTTCTCGTCTCCTCGCACACATCCCGGTGCTTCTTGTATATTTCACATCTGATACTGTGTGAGTCACTCTGTTTGTGCCACATGAGCAAATATAGTCTATATGTGCATCCACGTTTTGCACCTCTTGACTACCGGAATAATGTATCTTTTATGTAAGGTCAAGGTCCCCTCCACAAAATCGATGTTTCAGCTTTTTCGCGTATCCCATTGGGCCGTTTACATTTTAACTCCAACACATTCGTTCAACCCCTCGTATGTCGATAAGTTGTTCTTCTCTATCGCATTGTTTCTTACCGCTAGCCTTTTCCTTTGTTTTTCACTTTCTTTAACACCTGCCTTGTACCGGCGAATCTTCTCCACGGACGGTACCGTTTCTTGGTCTCCTAAATCCTTACATAATTTCTCGACTGCGCTATCTTATTTTGTTCCAGCTCGCTATTTGGATATTCTGTCAATTACTGCCGTATCAACTATGGCTGACAACTTCTTTTCTGGCATAATCCTTCTTTATGCCACCATTTCAACATCCTCGACTATCCAAAATTTTTAGAAAAGGTACATTCCAAGTTCTACTCTTGGTACTGTAGTACTCGTCGTCCTTGAAACGCTACCGCAACGTCTTTAGCTGCAGCCATCTACACACTTTTCAGTTCTTTTACAAATTCCACGTCCCCTTGCCATACTCCTCCTGCACAACCTTATCCTGGCACAATCACATGTACCATGATACGCACTTTTATACTAGTGTAAAAGTGCGAGTCTGTTAGAATCTCATCCATCTTGCCTACATGTCATTTTCCATTTTCTATTACATTCAAACCTTCGTGTGTTTTCTCAAGAGCGCGGTAGTTTGAAATTTCTACGCCGAGGTAGGAATACTGATGGACGATTAGTAGGTCATCTTCTCCCCACTTCCAATTGAAAGTTTGTGGATTCAGCTTTCCTTCGTTACATCCAACTACTGCACACTCTTTTGCTTTCGCTGTCACCGCAGTCAACTTTCTAGTGGACTCTAGGGCCTTCCACATTGGTTCTTGCGATCATTGCGGTGTTTCTAAGGATGGCGGGCTGGGGATAGGCGATCAAATGAGTATTTAGCTTACTTCGTGCGTGATGCTAGAAGGAGACGATGGGGTGGGTAGTTGAAACTTTTAGACTGCATATATAAAATGGAGGTACAGCATGGATGATTGGAAAGGTCGGGTAGTGTTTGTAACCCTGGTGGGTTGCAATTATCACATAACAGAGAGAAAGGGACGGGGAAAGCGGAGGGGCTGGAGGGGTGACTACGGAGGGTGACGTTGAGGCGAAAAACGTTATTCAACCAGCACGCTCACAAAAATTTGATATATACCCTCCAACGCCCCCTCTCTTCCCACCATCCACACGATCGCCTAGACCCAGCACCGCGAGTATAGCAAGCCCCTACATATATGATTAATACGCGCGATCGGAGAATCACACACAATGTTGCGAATATCAGTGTCGACCAAATCCTTGATCTCATAGCTGGTGTGTGATCTATTGGGAACCCTCCCCCCCCCCGGCCTTTCTTTTTTTTTGTTTTTCTTTCACTCGCTTCCTCTTGCTTAAGCGCCCCACCTGACATCGAAACCCGCCAAAGTAATAAATACTTCGACGCCCTGGATATCCCCTCGTTTTTGTTTTAGAGCTGTCCATGCCGCTGCTGCAATTCCTACCCACCCCCGCCCCCAACGCCTCCTCCGTCCCCACCACCCGCACCAAACCCTAGCCGTAGCACCCCGTGTAAAGCAAACCCCTACATCCTTTGCGGCCTAAAGCCCTCCCCCCTCGCCCCCCGCCCCCCCCCCCGCCACATCCCCACCCCCCTCCCCAACAACAAATATTTTTAGTTTCCACGCACAAATTGATCTACCCCACCCGCCCCCCCCCCCCCACTCCCGCCCCCCTTTCGATCGAGATCAGGCCCCCACGTCCACAAAAATCCCGACCTCCCCTCACCGGATATTCAACTTACAGGATTCACTTGATAAACTGATGCATTTCCTTCCACAGCTGTCAGATTATTTCCCCCTTAGAAACAGGTTTTATGGTTTCCGCGAACAGACCGCCTAACATCACCCTGTTGACCCTGATAGCTACACTGTATTTGTAGTGGAAGTCGCCGACCTATATCCTTAATGAGGACACACAACCCGTAATACGGGCGATCGGAGTATCACACACAGCTTGCAAAGATGAGTGTCGACGAAATCTTCGATCTCACAGCTGGAGTGTATTTTAATTTGTTCGTACGTGCACGAACTACGTTATACTAATACACGTAGTACGACAAAAAACACTCGTGGGTGTAGTCGTAGCAAACAAAAATACCCGTGGTCAGGGTAATGCTCATGACGTGCAGCGGTAACCTGCCGCACGTTATTGGCACATTGCACTTCGCGTATCACATCCGGAGTCAACGTACGGCTTGCCACACTCCCGTTTCTGTGTGTCGCAATTTTTTCCGCCAGGGGAGAAGAAGATCGTGACTCGCCCTTTTCGCCGTGGGCATGAAAACGTTTTCGCCGAAGTCGAAAAAGATTTTCAGCCATTTCACCGGTGGGGAGTTTTTGAGGGTCACCTTCGCCGTTATCGAATTTTTCAGTGGGCGGTTTTCTATCGGCACACAACTGTTGAGGGTATTTCCCAAAACGGGCCGTTTTAAAACTTTGAACTGGATAATGTAAAGTCTTCGTCACACGAGGTGGAGTTTTCAACGCGCAGTGTTTCCGATATATATGCACGACACACGCCACGCCAACTTGAACCCGAGACTAGTCATCATTTACTTAGGTATAGCTCACAAGATCAAACTCAGGGGTATTATAGATATACTCTTCGGGGTGCAACGGAATGCTGGTGATGCTGCTGTGGAACACCGCGCATGCGGTGTCGGTCTTGCGCTTGTTCTGAGTTTGACGGCGGGGCTTCGTCGCTAGGTGCTCATTGGCCATTTTGTTTGTACCGTCATTAGTGCCCCGCTAATGAATATTATCAAGTGTTTGAGCGATTGTCGCCGTGAGATAAGTGTTCGTCGACGAAAACTATACCATCGATGGGGGTTTTTCAGTTGCCTTCTTTTCTTGCTGTTTGCCTCCGTACTTTGTATACTTTCCACCAAATATATTATAGCGCTTCTGTACACCGACAAGGCCCTTATGCCTGCCTACATCCAGAAGGCAAGCCAGCGAAGACGAGTATTTTGGGTATATTTGCGTATTTCGTACGAAGTGTGCACTCGGCTCCTACTGTAGTACGAGGTCGTACCACTAGACGGAAGCGGATGTACTACCCGTCCCGTGGTGCTTATACGTTGACCCGCGAAATGTATACAAAACAAAAAAGCGTCAGACAGTATCTGTTGTATCATTACTGGCGATGGATACTGTCGTCCATCTATAAAGGGTACCTAGAAAAGCAACCAGGGAGCATAGAACTCCACCACAAACTGTAACCAACCATTCTCTGTGCGGCAAAATGCCCGTGGTACGACCACAGCGGTACAGCGCCTTCCAAAAACACATCTCGGTCTACAAACAACGAATTGACTCTGACAGTGTGGCGTTGACGATCGAAACTTTCATTATGTTGTGCAATGACAAATTCCAACAAGTATTGGTTAGATTCACCACGATCTAGGGTCTATCGCGTGTACCGACCGTATAAAAAGATTTTACCACAGCCGCAGGGTCACACATGTATGTTAAAGCAAACCAAACACCACGCGCCACGCGTCACGCATACAAGGTCGCATGCACACCTTCCGAACGCCGGACCACACACGACATGAAACTTTCAGTACAACCGCCACTAGTAAACATAGGCATCAACCCCGAAAAAGCTCTGTCCAAACACAGCCTTGGCGAACAACCGCCAGCTGTAGTTGCGTTCGCACTCTTATCGCCGTACGTAGACGATCCATGTCAAAAAAATATAAACTCAAAACTAGGAGAAAGAAAACGGGAAATTCCAAAACGAGAACCCCCCCCAATACACAACATGATCGCAAACGCGAACCATACCGCTGTACGAATACGCACTTATTAGCTCCGCCTTCAGCCGTGGCGCTTTGAGCTCTTTCGCAGTACGGTCGGCGCGTAATGCAACACTCTCGACACCGGCTCTCAGGTGCTTTCCGCCTCCTCTAATCCTTCCCGGGCCACCTCGATGCCGGTCGTTATCACCACTGCGCAGCTGCCGCGGCAAGACTGCCGAATCGTACGGAAGGCGGTTATGTTCTGCAGAAGCTTTGCCTTTCCCCGCCCTTTCCCTGGTTGAAGCCACACGATCATATGCTCCACGCCCGCAGGTTGGTCGCCTTAAATCGCCAGGTGGAATACGTCAAGGTGAAGGCGAGAAACAGTATCCAGCAATATCAAGACACATTCCGGTGGAAAGAAGTGGTGAACAGCGTAACCAATCACCGTCTTTAACACGCCCACACGATCCCCCGTCTTCAGGCCGGAATACTGCAATGACATGGGTGGTGAAGACGGCCACGTCAGTGTGACGTCACCTTTAACATCACCTGGCGCATCGACACAGCACAAAACCATCGTTGGGCTCGCCCATACCGTGAGTTGGGTGCCTCCACCCTAGCTCCATCTTGACGTCCGCACGACTCCAGTACAGATGCCTTGAGCTGCGCCACGACGTCGATGTCGAGTATATGATTTTACATCGCCTACCCCGAATGAAACGATACACGGTGTGATCAACCTTTACGGTGCCCATGTGTTTCCGATCGTAAAGTAGGGTGGACACGAGTGCTTCCAAATATAACGTTCCTGGACCAACGTCATCACCACACGCGCTTGTCAAACGAACGCCTGGTTTAACGCGGTTTGCATCATCGACAACGATCGACACACGGCCTCTACCAGCTCCTCCGACATTGCTGTAATATCTGAACCATAATCCATGTCGCCGTCACCTAAGCCGCCGCTAACGCAAGGGGAACCGCAAGACGCCACCGCGACATGCCGTGTATTTGCCTCCGGATTCGATTCGTTGTCTACCCAATCCAAACTTGTGTCTCCAGATCTGCCAGAAAACAAGATTGGGACACGCGCAGAAGAAATGGTGCTGGAATCTCCTCACTACTCCTGCGACAAGGGTGCCCGGGACTGCACCGCAACGGACGGAAAAAATGGCTCTGTACTATGTTGCCAAGACCGTTGGAAAACCTGGTGCTGCAACGTCACGGTGAGCCAGTCATCCACTGGCCCAGAATTCTGCCGTGGAACGTGAATGTGCACGTAGTCGACATGCTTCTTCATTGCTGCTTAAGGCGCGGCAGTTTGTCATATGTTACCACGGCTCTTGAAGCAGTCTCGTACCCACTGAACAGATCGGTGGCAGACGCCGGAGCTATGCCGGTCTGCTTCCTCCGGGCCTGCTGATTGTTAGGTATGTGGACTGTTGCTGCTTTTTGGGGTTATGGCCGTGACTCTGGTTACGGATGCCTTCCCCTGCGGACGTTGGAGGCAGTCCCGCTGCTTGTGTCTTGAATGCCACGCACTTGTTGTGGCGCCGACGGTTCTGCTCTGCTTTGAAACCCGCGGCCTTCGTCTTCTCGGGTGTATCAAGCTAGCTGGCAGAGCTTCCATGCGGCATGGTTTCCGCACCACCCACCAGTAAAGCGTTACAACGTTTTACCGTCAGCCGGCGTGCAGCATCGTAGGCCTCCATTACGGCTTGGCAGCAATGCGCAACAGCGCGTCAAGACCGCGCCATCTTAAAAGAAATATCAAATAATTTCCCACCTCGGGGTGGAACTCGAGCGGCTCAATTTCGGCTGCTACCACTTCCTCCAGCGCGTTGTCATGTTTCACGCTGTATTCCGACCGTCGAGCTTCACCACCTCCGTGAGCCCGGCGTCAGCAAGGCATTTCCGCAGGGAATTCTTTGCATGGGCAGTCTGCGGTCTACGGTGGGCCGTTTGCATCAATCGTTAGCACACCGGATATTTAGCGGTAAAAACCACTCATCACTTGCCAGATGAACATCAACCGAGGGAATGGTTTTATAATCTTTGGTTGGCTCCTCGTCGGAGAGATCAACAGAGCCGTTGCTATTAATATATTCATCAGCCATTGACTGACATTTAGGCGCCGAGTCTACGAGCTCTTGCCCTCTCGTAGGCGGCCGATCTAGTCTATCTTGGTTTGTTAATGGCACGTGACAGTCGTACACACAAAAATGACGACTATAAAGCAGCCATATTCTCTAACCTAAGAACATGACCACCCAACGAAGAGGGTTCAGCTCCCTCTGTTGCCATCTTGACGTCCGTGTTTAGCCGTCCAACGGTTCGGCCTCCACGTCTGTTGTTACCTCAACGTGTGAACTGGACTCTGCCAACGCCCGGCGGTCGCGCTCCTCAAGGTTGTCATTGTATTCGTCTGTCGTCCCCTACAAAAACAAAAAGCAGTTATTTCCGGCCTCCGAAAATATCAGGTATCACGTTTGGGCTGTAAGCGGAGCCTGCCCAAAACAATTGAATTGTACCAACTGGCGAACGTTGGTCCAGTGGTATCAGCTCCGAGGACTTCCCGTCGTGGTCTCGGAGTGGGTGTGTCCACAATATAATAGTCCGTTCGAGACCACACGGGGAAATGCTATGCGATCGGTCATCCATCTCTCAAGAGTCACAAGAAACACAGCCGGGCAAAATATAAGAACTAGGAAATAGTATCCAAACCCTCCTTGCTATGTGCGGAAAAAAAAACCAATGACACGACCACAACGATACACGAGTATTCCTTGTGGAGGTCAGCGCCAGACGAGATTTCTTGCGGGCTTTAGACGAACGAGCTGCTGCCGTGAGTGCTGATACATTGTGTATGAAATCCACATGACTGCAAAGGAAATGCAGGTGGCACTAGAATATTAGTTGCGGCATAAGTGTTTTCACCCCGCTATTAGATACACGCAGATAGCAGCCTGTAAGCTTCGATAACATTCAGTCCTGTCACGTTTGATAATCAGTAGATGCTCCCCCTAAAGGGTATTGCACAGTGACGGTTGCACTATTGGGTGCCTGTGACGTCGCTTATATTACATGGAACCGACATTTTCTGTCGACATTCTCAATAGTGCAGACTGCCGCTATAGGGGCGGTGCTTTTTAAACAGCTGGAAGAAACGGACATGGCACGTACGAGTATATATTGTAAGTGGGGCATTATATATACTTTTTGTTTTGTGTAGTCACTCCAGACGGAAATGGGTACTACTTTGAAACTGCCTCGGGAGTGCCTCATCATGTTCACACTTCGAGATTCGACCATTCCCTTGTGCGGAGTCAAGGTTCTCCACCACACACATTATGATCTACTCTATAACGATGTTGGTGAAAATCCGAAACAAATCTATAACACAGGGTACCCTGGTTGTCTAGCTCACGTATTGGTTGGCACGTTTTACAGCGTTACTGCCAACCAACGTCAACCCCAATGTAACACAACCTTTCACAGCGTCGGTGCTAATCGACACGAACAAGTGGGAGGTACAGTAACAATATTACCAACACATGCTTCTTTACAGCAGTTGCACCTTTGGTGTTATGGATCTCCTTGCTTCTGGAGCTCTGTACCTAAATAAAACAAAACTGCAGATGCAACCCTATCATCCCCATCATGGCCTCGGTATTCCTTGTAATCAAACTGCACTACTAGAATGACTTGTCACCGAGTTGTGGGTTCACGAAGGCCCGTCATTCAGAAATTTACTTTGCATGAAATTGTCATCATTAGCGTACCACGCGTCTACTAGTATTGTTATGTTTTCCATTGCGACTGAAACGTTCAGCACGACGACCTGTTTAAAAGAAGAAACCAACGTGAAGAAATATTCTCAGTCCGAATAATGGCGTTGCAAGAAAGCTTTGCGTGGTGCTCAAAAACTAGTCTGTTATTTTTGCCTCACAACGGGTGATTAAAAGCAAAGAGGAAGCCATCGATCGGATAACATGCGTTGCGGCACATTCAGGTTCGCAGGTGATAGAGTCGGATTGAACTGGAAAATAACTAGAAGTTCTTAGCAGGGATGGTGCCATGATTTTGCGGCATGGTCGACGTTCCAGGGTGAGCGGTGATCTGTCATGATCTCGCTAACGGTTGCGATGGAGTTCGAATATACGGAAGGTTATGTTTTGTGAGGCGTTGAGGCGTCGATGAACGCGTGTGGTAATGATTTAGTAAAATTCAAGGATGATCGACGAGCAGTGGGAATACTGCAAACTAGGCCCGAAAAATAAAAGGACACGCGCTGGGGAGATGAGTCGACACCCGCGCGACCTCAGCTTGTCTAGGGGATGAGGGGAAAAACGAGGGACGTGCGAAGTGCGTGTAAAAACTGCCACAGTTCGACCAGCATATACAATATGTCGTCATTAACCCATGAATCACGCGCTTAAACATGGGTAGCACCCACATCTCCACGTGAGGACCTCTGCGCGAATATCTCAAAGATCGTGCAATGTTATTATCAAAAGGACATCGAACCACTGATTATAATAAACAGGGAAGTGCAGCCTGATCAACAATCCCAACGCCTACTGCAGGTCAGTGCCAATAATGGCATTGGAACGGTGCTCAGCATCGCCCCAGTTCACCATGTGTATGGATCACTCCAACACTACGACAAATGTGAACCAGTGATTATCAATGGATCGTCACCTGAGGAGGTCTACCCTCAGCCCAAAAAGTCATATATATATCGAAATGAGAGTGCAGCCAGACGAACAACACGATCGCCTAAGAAAGCAAAAAGCGTATTATTGTGAAACACAAAAGACCTTCGGTCGATTTGTCAAGAGGGAACCAGTCATCCAGAAAAACAGGAAGGCAAAAAGTGCCTCCTAACCAACGTAGCACGTATCACAGTTCCAAGGTGATATTTATCGTGTAGCGCGCCCACTACCAACACCATGTCAAATGTGTAATTGGTTACCGCAGTGTTATCAGTATAAAATCATCAAATAGTTGTGCTTGTGACTTATGACCAACGCTATATTCAGCACTGCAGTCCGGCATCCCGCTGTCGAAGATGTCTGTACTTGATTAAGTAAAGCGGGAGTACACGATACAGAACTATTGACCCGCGGGCCACTCTTCGATTGTGGGGGAGGACGGTACATCATATACTAACTTCACCATAAGGGCTCCCGAGTGTTGCGAATTTCCTGATATCATCACCTTGGTCTCCTTATCACTCTTGCTCTTGTATGGCGCTGTACGGATGTAACGGAAGCTTTTTTTGTACCTGAGCACAACGATATGCCAAACATGTCGACTACAACACATCGGACGGTTGCACGGCTTAAATCACCTCCGTCGACCCCGAGCAGAGTTTCCGACAAAAACTGTGGTTCCGTCGACGGTCACAGCAGTCAGAAATGAGAAATACAGCTCTTGCGAACAAGAAGCGGGGAAAGCGAGGTGGGGTGACCCGTGCAACGATGACGGCATTTTTTTTGTGATAGCTGGTTTTCTGTTTGGCGGGACCGTTGCACTGAGGGAACTCAAGTATATACTCGAGCCCAAAGAGAACACGGGATGCGATAAAGATAGCACCTCTGCAATCGAGGTTGACTTGCACAGTGGGCTACTACCGTCGGAACAACATTACTTGGCATTTTACGATTATTGTCGTCTGCTGTGGTGGAATGGCTCGTCGTATTGCTTTTTAGAGGTTTCCTAAAACCAATTGTTATGCTGTGAGGTCGAGAGCTCTTCACCATAAAGAGCCTCAAAAGAGGTGTAACCAAACACTATCGTACAACGACATCTACCTGCGCCCTTTGCATCTTTTATCGTTTTTTGCCGACACCATGGGATTGAGAACCCGGTATTTACTTATTACACTTATTGTCAGCGTCGGTTAGTGTGTGGGACTCATGCTGCTAACTGTACTGTAGAAGTGCACCATCTACTTCTATTCTTACAGAATGTTCTCGAAACTTCAGGAGTTGTACGAGTTTCCACAAGCCAAATATCTGACGTTTTGATCGAACTGAAAACGTAACCAGACAAACGCATGTATGGCCTTGGTTTACAAACATATTGATGTCAGGACATGAGAATGACATCCAGGACAAATTAGGTCGAAGCGCTCCGCCCATCCAATAATACCTCAGCCATGGAGTGTTACCTCTATCATACCCCGCGGTTCTTTTATGTGCGTAGATCATGGGATTGTGTATCGCAGTGTTATGGTACGTGTTTTCAGTATAAAGTTGCTACAACAATATTAAAGCGCTTGGGAAGCTCTCAATACCACACCTCCCTTTGCATGCGTCGCGGTTGCTCTCGCCTTACCCCAGAATACCTATTCGGTCTCAATACTTGTCAATGCAGAAGAGCCCAGTACTTTTCACCAAGGGCGAGAGTCGATCGATTTTGACAGATATTGCAAGGGCAACCTGCCGAATACACCCAAGGCTCAGGAATGCAGAGGTAGATTGTCATGGCTGACCTCGTTCTTCCCCGATAGGGACACATATATATAGAGCAGAGAGAAAATCTCGATGGGTAATCGAAAACCATCTCCGGAGAACCCATACGTGGTGGAATTCACATATGAAATTGAATCAGAGTACATAATTGGATCCATAGAGGAGACGAGAGTCTGATATGTGACCCGGGACATGAGTCACTGCTGAAAGGGAAAACGTGAGTAGCGAGTGAACAATAAATCGACTGGGAGAAAAACAACAACCATAATGAGACCTTCTAACTTTCAACGGGGGTCGTGACGTAGTGTGGGTAAAGCTCTACAATAAGTTTAGTATTTAGGAGGAAACGTCGGTTGATGAACACAAGGTAAGAGACGCGAGGGGAACTTTCCAGGGGCGTCACGGGTCACGACCCAACGCCCGGGGCCGGTACAGAGATTATCACAACCTCGCGAGTCAGGTCATTTTTCATTTCAAATTTCGCAGGTCGAAAGCGCGTGCTACTTACGATCGAGGTATCACTATGTGGGTAACAGGGAATAGTTTCTAAATGACCTGAACCCTTCAACCCTAACCCAAAACTAATTGTCAGAAAATATTCTTGCCTTCAAGAAAGCTTTTTTGATATACTTGGGCCATACGATTGTTCGTCGGTGATGACCAAGGCTACGGTAGGGGGGCTACCCCCGTTTTCACTGGTGTGTTTGAGCCACTCGCACGAGTGACTCTGTACCTCACAGATGAAAATGGTTTAGACAGTTGTTTTGGAGCAGCTTAGATTACCTTTGCATTGCGGATTGATTTCGTCAATAAAACACATGAAGAAAACGTAAGATTGCACATTAAAGGGGTTACTCGCGCGAGTGACCCCTAGCCACTGAAATCAAGGGTCCAAAAAGGTACCCCCCTACCGTAGCCTGGGTCTAACATATTACTTGGGTTGTTTTCCCAATCTGTTTGTCGCGTGGAATATAGAGTAGTGTCGTTCATACGAGGAGTCTCAGGAAAGTATAGGCGTATCTCCACCGTAGGCCGTTGCCAAGTTGGATCACCATGACAAGACCAGACCCGACCCGACCCGAGAAAACCCTTGGAAGAGCCTGGGATCGCAGTCGCCGATTAGGTGTGGTTGAGTCAGGTATATGGATTTGGGCCACCGCGGAATATATGTTTGGGTTCGAGTTGGGACCAGGGTGGGCTTCGCCTCACGGTACAGACACAGCAATATGTTTACGACCTTTTTCATGAAAGGGAAGCTCGACACCTGATACAAAAGTTGAATCGGACGATAAACAAATCCGACAAAAGATGAAAAATCCCCTTGCCCAGGTATATACCTAAGAAGATTGCGGAATTTCACTTACCATTTCCCGACAAATTTTGGGATAGAACGTATGTCGTTCAGAGAACGCTTCGGCCCAAAGGTGCTACCTTTACCGCAACAGGCGTCGGGGGTAGGATTACTTCTTTGGCGCAGGGCCAGGAGTGAGGCCTGTTTAATAGAGAACACGAAATGTGTGTGTGGAAACGAGGTTAATGACTGCATTTCTTGCCGCCCCCGATGTGTTCGCCAACCCGATGGGGATTGAGTGTGGGGTATGACACGATGAGGCACGAGGAAAACCTGCGCACGACTCGGGGATGAATACGTTTCAACTACGGGAGGTATTTGACGGCGGACCAAATATATAAACGCGGTCGGACCCATACGCACACTAGGCCTGTGAATCGACTTTAGTGCACACTTGAGGTCCGCAGGGTTTGGGTAGAGCTATGAATGGCGGAAAATCAAAGTATTGAGTAATTATCGTGGTTCATTGTGCGACGAAAATAACAGCGACGACAAAACGAACTTACACCGAGATGAAAAAACAGCAAAACACGACGTCTGTCAGGCTTGTGTAAATGTACGGTGCCCGTAACAAACATTGATCGTGTTGCACACCTCGTCGGACATACCGCTTTTGATGTGTATCAATAGTTATTTGGAACGAGTTCTGCAATTGGGGTCGTGCGAGAGTGACAATATATTTGCTATAAACTATTCCCGACTGACGAGCGTCTTTCTCAACAAACGAATACGCTACCACCCAAACATCGTCAGGATTATTTTTTGCTAATGCTTTAAATCTTGGCCACCATTGGTTTGTGGGAATCCTTGCGTTCAAGGTTTTCGAATACTAAAGAAAGTTAGAGTGATTGACCCTGTATATTGTGGGACTGACTACATTCAGTCTCCTGTCGATCACCTGTTCTTTAACCGAAATGGGCGTCCACCCTCACTGTTTGAACAGTTGACACGGGATCGTTTGTCCAGGTACCCTGTTAAACCGTCCTATTATGTGCAATAAAAGTGTCATCGAATTATATTTAGCGGGGGCCCGAATCGTTTGTCGTCGTCCTAAGACGGTGCATGATGAGAATGAAACAATAGCTCTCGATTGCTGTTAGAGGTTTCCCTGTCCCCAACAAAACCCTCGGCACGGATTTTTTTCCCCGACATTGCGCTTACCTCCGAAGGTTTCCGCGGTGTTGTCGTTGAAGTGTGTGTAGCCTTGGACGTCGAAAACAGAATATTCTGATAAGGCGACAGCACCTGCGAAAGGCCGACGGACGTTTGAGTGAGTCTTCTAGAACGTTGGTTACGATAGAGATATTTTTTTTGTATTCTGAGGTTCCCAACATAAGGATATCAATATCTATGGGAAAACCTGATATATGGAGAAATGTAAAGGTGCCACTTAGAGATTTACCGCATGGCGTAGGAAAAAAGCGAAACAGTTGGCAGCCAAAGAATGAATGTGAGATCATTTTCAAACTAAGAAGACCCGGTAAATCAGAATCCGTTTGAACCAGAGAGTGTTACCCGAATCGCAGAACGCACGGTCAACCCACCGACGGTGACAAGACGATGACACATCCGATACATCTGATTACACTGCTTTAAACGCGCTTTAAACGAGCAACCTAATTTCAATGTTTTGTCATTTGGGACAAGTTTTTCTCCAAAGTGTTCCTGACTGGCTACCCCACCACTCAATCCTCGTCGAGGTCTTGGTAAATATTGAAAATGTGGACCACCTTTGGTTCGTGGGAAACGTTGTGTTTGTTGATTGTTGACTCTGCAGAAAACAAAACTGATTAATCCAATATAACGGTGTACTTGCATTGACCAGAAACCCCTGACGTCGGTTGGCAACGATTCTGTAAACTTCGTTTAGCCCTACGTAAGCTAGACAACTAGCGTACCGTCACTGTTGCTCGGATTACTGTTTTGGGGGTATTCGACATAGAGATCAAGTTTTACAATTTGCGGCGTTGAGAACCTTTTCGCGGCGCAAGGGGGTTGGTATCACGAAGTATGCATTTGTAAGCCACCCGCGAAGAGTATAATGGTATCCCATTGCTGTCTAGAAGTTACCACATCACAAGAAAAGTATATTTGCTCGAAGATGGTACACGAAAGGTGCCGAAGTCCGCTCGATAAGTTGATGTTAACAGCTAAAAGCCTAGCTTTCATGCGGTTCACCGAATACCTCCGTGAGCTTCGCGCTATGTGCACGAGATGTCGATCACCCGATGCGCTTCATCCAGTCGTTCAAGGGATACGGGGCGCTATGGATCCCTTACTACATGTTATGCACGAAGAGACTGCCCCCAGCCATACAAGTGCACCGGGTATCATACGAGCTAAATATATGCGAACCTATAAAATAATCTGAAGACAGTAGTATTTGAACATAGTACTATTTGTATCATAGCTAATTGAGATCAATGCATGTATGGGTTTTCGCAGTCGTCATTTTTAGCATTGCTGTAATTTAGAATACTTGGACGTTTTGCTGCTCCTATTGTACTGCATTGTGTTTCGGCTTGCTTCCATGACGAAGCTCGATTTCATATATCTTCAAAGAAATGGGAAAACATCAAGGAGTCGGTTGCTGCTGGCAGTGGACTACGATAGAGAGAGATAGTTCTACTGGGCTGAAAGGTTTTCTGACAGATGCAACGATTGGTCCCAACATCGCCGAATTTGCCGCTACTTGCTGTGAAATACCTTTCAGACCTACAGCAATTTTGTTGCTCGTTGCGATCCTCATCGGTTAGCACTGTAATATTTTCAAATCGCATAATTTAATACGGTCTATAGACCCCCATGCAAGGAAATCAGCAAGAGAGTGGGTGCAAGCGCACTGCTGGTGCATGCGCCGGAGCCGTATGGTTTGGTCAACGGAGACCGTGTCTACGTGACCACCGGGGGGTGGGGGTGCAACCATTTGATGCATAGCCGTAGTTCCCTAGAACCTATGACCCCCGCACCCTTAACATGCCGCGACAGGACACGGTGAGGTGTGGGGCGAGACGCGGAAGTGATGAGCCGCATGCTACAAGGAACCAACCAGTCGCCCTGGTGGTGTATCACGATATCCTCCAGCATGGTAAATGTCAGTTTTGTGAGTTCCAGCCCCGCCGAGTGCATTCTCAAAAAATTAAATAGGACTTTTCCTTGTGCACAAATTGACATGCGGAAAGCGCGAGAGCCCGGGTTAGCAACCCTTGATGAAAAACCGGCGAGACGTGGGAGTGCTGAACCCTATGCGAGAAGATACAATAGCTGTCGCTAAAACGAGCGACAGCTGATAGATGTAACTGTCGTCAGACGTGTGCGTCAACGGGCCATTGGTTGGTGTGATTGCGAGGGGCACCACAGGTGGAATAAACCGATGTGGCGTTTGTCGTATTGATATTGATGTTGTCATTAGTTGGCCGCGACGGCGTTGAAAACGCCCATGCCTGTGTACCTACCCCGCGTGCTTTGTGCTAAGTCCACCAGCCCAACCTCTTCACTCAACCTAGCTTTCATGGTGTCGGAGTTTCCAAGCTTGCCTATCTTGTCGAAACTCATTGGCTCTAACATGAGGTCGGCTAGTCTTTAAACCCTACTGAGACAGACGAAAGTAAGCCCCGTGCAGGCCCCCTTCGGCCCCAAGTCTACGACGGCCTTCTCTAACGTCTGCCCCTGTGATTTTTTCATAGTGATGGCCCAGCAGAGCCTCAACGGCAGTTGCGTCCTGAAATGCGTCCGCCCGTCCTGCCAAGTAGTGTTTACAGAAGAAATCGGCACACACACTCTATTTCTCTCGTGAGACGACTATTTCCCCCATGAGTACCCTCTGAACTCGACGACACCGTAAAGGGGGAGGTTCGGCGGGGGCGCGTCGTCTGCAAACACCAATTCGATGACTCGGCCTCGAATGCCGTTCACGAGTCCAACTTGTTGGTACAGGTTCTTCGTGAGCATGACCTTGGCTCCCTTAGCTAGGTAGAGGTCCCTCTCAAGCCCCTCCGCCGTGTCTGCTGTCGCCCTTCTAGCGTTGGCGCACGGACCGAGTGTGGGTCAATCACCCCTAACGGACGTCTCTCCATGATGAACTACTCTCACTACGAGACAGCAGTAGATACACTCAGGGGACACACACCTAGCGGACACACCATCTCCATGACCGCTCTCCGCTGGTCACTCTTGTCCCCCGCTGCGCCCGTTGTCTGTGTGCTGCCCGCTCTGTGAGCGCTGTGTGCCGGCTGTGTGAGCGGTGTGTGCTGCTGTTTTTGCCCGTGTGGTCTGCTGTGTGTGTTTGTGGTTTGTTGCTCCGTGGTGGTCTGCTCGAATGTCTCTCGTTGCTCCGTGGTGGTCTGCCTACATCTGGAGTCTAATATCAAATGATCCTACACTATAATAAGGTTTAGTCGAAGACACGCACGCAAACTTTTTGTTAATGAGAGCCTATATTGCGCGGCCCAGGTGTAGATTAGATACTCGCTTCGCTCGAATAAAAATTGAAGGCAAGATCCGAGAGGGGGAAGGAGCGACACCTGTGACCATGGCTTGATCAGAGCCTAGAAAGTATAAGTGTAAGAAACGAAAAAAGGACCACTTGTGATGCGGACGTGCAAACCTTGTGCGATCTCTGTTGAATACGCAAAGAAGCGTTTAGATCGGTTTGACTTACTCTTTTTTGTAAACACTTCTAGAGGCAGAAACAGGGATCCTTTTTAAGCTCAACGGTTTCAATATTTTGATATATTCCAGCGAAACTATATTGGCATTGCTCGATCGTTTAGTTGTTTCAGGATGAGCTTCTCCACCAAAAATATGGGCTGATTGACATCCTGCGCCAACAAGTATAAATACGATTTTGCCATACTTTCATGGAGGCGTCAGCTGTTCGTACGATAACCTTAACCGTAATATATGGCCGGTGTTTGAGTATCTAGTTTCGGCATTTTAAATGAGGGTAGGGTGTGAAAGTACCGTGGTTTCCTTATCTAAAAAAAAAAAAACTTACTAACTTCTTCTAGTGAAAGTGCTCGGTTTGTGCATGCATGGCATTTCCGGGGTCGGACTACTTGCGGAACGGTCCAGCTTTACTTTGGTTTCTCGATCGGCCTTTAGATTTTTGTTACTGCTCGTTTTGGAAGTTGTTTCTTGACCTTTCAGCTGCTACCTGCATATTTGTTTTTCCTGCCAACACGATTTTAATTTAGACCTTTTCGCGATTAATTATTCCTTTTTGTTTAGTATAACTTAAAATTCCTACCAATTGCCGCAAATTTGCCGCCTGTGCATTACTTGCGGAACGGTCATTCTTTAGCTTTGCTATGATTTCCACAATAGTTTCTTACTTGGCACAAAGTTGCATTAGATGAGATATCGCTCGGCACCCCAGCGCAGCGCTATAGCTAAGCATTGCAGCGACGTGCAGTCCCGTGTCTTGCGATGCTCTGCCGTGCCCCGCAGCTCAGCTCTGTAGCGCAACCGCAGCGCTAGCTCACCAGAGCGCAGCGCCGTGTACTTTGCCGTGCTTCGCCATGCTGCGTGCTTTGCTGTACTTTTGCTAGTTCATACGTACATGCCAGTACCATTCGAAGTATTATACCACGTATCGGTACATATACCAGGTTTGTTTGCACATATTACGTTGTTGGATCATGAGCAATGCACCTCCAGCTCAGGTCAGCCCGGCTATATATATAGCTCAGCAGCACAGCGCAGCGCAGTGCGGTGCCGTGCCTTGCCCTTCGTTTGGCGGTGCTGCGTTGTGCGGCGCTGTGCATTAGTTTAAACATATAGCAGTAGTAGTACCAGGTATGATACAGGTACCAGGTTTATGAACGCGTGGTGTACTCGTTTTTTTGCTTTCTTCAGTTGATTGTTCTCTCTCGGTCAACATGCCCCCCCTCTCCATCCCCCGCGAAAATATACGTACTGTAGTTCAGAACGTGATACGAACAAGCACACAGCACAGCGCAGGGCAGTCAGCTCTACACAAGCATCTTTTGGCATCATTACTAATTCGATACTGTCACCATTAAATCGCGGGCGTCTTCTTCCTACCCCTTTTACAGATGTTTCAGGTGGATTATTTTGTGCGCGAGCGTAGCGGGTGGCGTCAACCGCCCGCGGAGCGAAGTCCTGCGCTTTTTTTAGAACCACACAGAGTACTACCAGGTATTAGGCGAAGTACGAGGTTCCAGGTGCGTGTACTCGTCTTTTTGCTTTCGTCGTTGATTTTGTTCTCCATCTCGGATCATTTCGCAATGTTTTCATCGAAAATTACGCCCGTACTTTTGTCGATCAGAACGTGACATCGCCAACGAACAGCACAGCACGGACAAGGAAATCAGCTCCGCACAAGTGGCTCTTGGCATTATCAAATCGCTAGTTGCATTAAATCATTGGCCCCTTCTCTCCGCCCCATTCACATTTAGTTGAATCTGCCTTGCGCAAGCGTAGCGGGCGGCGTCAGCCTCCCGCGGAGCGGAGCGCTTGTATAACGTATCAACTACTTCCTCCTTGAGGCGGCGAAATGACAGAGGAGAACGGACATGGCACCAGTGGATGGCCAACAGGGTATTGCAAGGGCTTCATCATAATCGAGTCATGTTTTTTGGTCGCAAAAACAAAACATTTGTTGACCTAGCACTCCTTCTCCGTAATTCGGTGCGCACATCATAATTCCTTCTAAAAAGGGTTGGTTTTGGTGAATCGAAACGAGATGGGATATATATATAGCTCGAGATGATTCCCGCTCACAATATTAAATGATTGCCAGAGGATGGTCCTTACGGTGCCCAAACAGACATTTTCTTCTATGTGCAAGAGAGGTTTACAACTTCCTGAAGAAAGTAATTTGAACTACCAGATTCGTTCGCGATCGATTAATTACCCATTATAGCACGAACCCCTTCTTGTCCTTCCCGTATCTACGCAATGTGGAGCCGTCCGTCAGGTAAGTTTTTCTTTGTTCTGTTGTCTAAACTAGGTTTTGTGTGTGGTGTAAACTTCATCAAGTATTGAGCCTCGGATAAGTAGGTACATCTTTGCCGCGCTATTCCTTCAACAATACCATCCATCAACACCGATCGCATTCTCCGCCATGAGTAATAGGCATGCTACGACTACGGCGGATCACACAAATTTTCCGAATACCGTGGTGGCAGGGTTTCTTAAGCAAAGAACTAGCCAGTAGCGCTGGTATACAATACACCATTGCACTGATCTCATACAGCCACGAGGATAAGGGTTTCTTTGTCGGGGTTCACCTCTGGCGTCCTCCAAATCGTGTTTTTGGTTCAGCTTCGGAAACTGTACATATTCGGAGATATCTCGTGCATTTCGTCATACAGCCACGAGGCCAAGGGGTTCTTTGTCGCGGTTCACCTCTGTCGTCCTCCAAATCGTGTTTTCGGCTCGGCTTCGGAAACTGTAAATATTCGGAGATATCTCGTGCAAGTGACAGCCATCGAGAGTGAAGTTACGCCTTGGCTCATGGCCAGGGGTTAGGCCTGTGAAAAGGAGGGAACAAAATGTGTGTGTATGGCAACGAGATTATTGACTGCAAGCTTAGCTAGCGCCCAATAGTTGAGCAAATTCGATGTGGAATAAGGGTAAATCATAACCTCATGAGGCACGAGGATTGCCGGTGCAAAACTCGGGGATGCATACGTTCCAACACCGGAAAGAAATGAAGGGCGGACCAAGGTTAAGAAGGTCGTCAGGCACAGATACAGGGGTGCCGTGTGTAACGATTTCAGTGCATACGTCAAGTCCGGACGGTTTTGGTAGGGCTTTGAATGAGGCAAAACAGGCATATGGAGTACTTGGCACCGTTCCTTGCGGGAACACAATATCAGCGACGACGAAACGATTTTAAACCGAGATGTAGACACCGCGGCGCACATCCCCTGTCAGGCTTGTGTCAATGCATGGAGCGTCTACGAAATTAGTAACGTTGCATAGCTCGTCGAGCATTGTGCTTTAATGTGTATCACTACTCTTGTGAGGCGAGTTCTACAGTACGGGGAGCAGGATAGGGGTAATAGGTTTGCGTCGAAATATACCTGGCACGCGGTTTGACCCAAACGGTTTCTGAACGATGTGACTCGTTAACTCAAAACTCGTCTTCATTTTCATTCTTTTTTTGCATTAGGGTTAGCTGTATAGTTAGGGGCCATAGAGATTATCCGTATTTAAAAAGTTTGTGTGTCTCCATGTCAGGTGTTGGGTAAGGTATAAAGCTCTCTTGAAGTCGGGAGTTACGAGTCATATATATTATAAAAATTAAAATACACTCCAGCTGTGAGATCGAAGATTTCGTCGAAACTCATCTTTGCAAGCTGTGTGTGATACTCCGATCGCGCGCATTACGAGTTGTGTGTCCTCATTAAGGATATAGGTCGGCGACTCCCCTTACAGCTACAGTGTAGCTATCAGGGTCAACAGGATGACTTTAGTCAGTCTGTGCGCGGAAACTATAAAACCCTTTTCTGAGGGGGACAAAATCTGACAGCTGTGAAGGGAAAGGGGGGGCCTGGTTGTGATCAAAAGCGAGCGGGTTTGGAGGGGGGCGGGGGGGGGGGGGGGGGGGGGGGAAGGGGCAATTTGTGCATGTAAGCTATAATTCCTTTCGAGGGGATAAATCTGACGGTTTTGGCACCAGTATATTATTGGGGGCGGGGGGGGGGGGGGGTGGAGGGGGGGTTGGGGCGGGGGGGGGGGGGGGGGGGCAGCTCGATATGTGCCTGGAAACTATACATTTATTTCGAGGGGATAAATGTGACATTTTTGGAAATAATACATCAGTTTATCGTGTATATCCTGGGGTAAGTCGTACAATCAGTGAGTAAAGAGAGGGTGGAGTGTTCGAGGGGGTGGGGTTGGGATGGGTTGGGGGGGGAGGGTGGGGGGTGGGGGCGGGGGTGGGGGGTGGGGGAGAGGGGGGGGGGGGGGGGGAGGGCTTTAGGTGAGGGGTTTGTTATACGTGTGGTGCTAGGTCTAGGCGAAGGTGCGGGTGATGGGGAAGCTATATATATCGTGCTTACACCGGGTGTCGTAGAAATTGCCGATTACGTTCTGAGGCTCGTGATCTGACAAGCTGAATGACCTTCGTCCCACACCCCACCTTGAAGAAAAAGACAAGCCATGACTGATATACGTTCTTTTGGGCTGGTTACCAAGATATTGCCATGTTTGACTGCACTTATCCATGATGCCGCAGGAGGGTTACCAGTACGTTCACTGCACCGAATTACGTACAATCCCAACTCAAAATGGGCTTGAAATTGTTCTTGTTTCCGTTGAGACACGGTGGCGCATGAGACAATACCGTGCTCTCACTCTCTGAGAGGGGAACAGAAAAAAATATCGCCTCTGCCGAAGCTATACTTGAGTCTACGTCGGGTCCGAATACATTGGGTAGTTCTTCATCAGCCATGGAGCCCCGTCAATAAAAGCCCGAAAAAATGTTCAACTCCTACAATAAATGTAGTACGCTGGTTCGACGCATGACTATTCGTTTCCTGAGACTTATCACGTGAGGAGCTCTGCACCTCAACCTCAAAAATAATATCAAGAAAGTTCAAAAGTATAAGCGATCAACAGACCTATAGAATACGTACTGAGAAAAAGTGGGTTTTGAGACATATGGCGTTCTGACGACCTCGGGGTTGGTGCGCTCAGTCAATCAATAATTGTTCCCAAGGCGTGAAGTGGTATGACGCATGCTTCGATAGAGGTGCACCACAATATACTCTGGGGTTCTTCGGTTTGGGAGAGCTTAAGACTTGCCCTGAAACCTGATCTGGAAAAACAAATCTGCTACCGGAATAAAAACCCCATGAACTCAGTACACAACCAGAATCATGGTGGAATAATGGCCCCGACATTTACGAAGCTCTACCACAGCAGGCGTTGTATGCCAATCTCAGCATGCGTCATTTCACCCGATTTAGGTGTCTCGCATCTCTTCAAGGCAATCGAAAGAGACCAGGTGAATCGGCGATCTTGCGTTTATCAGATGAATAGCAACATGCTAAATAGACCTCGGTACGGGCAAAACGCAAACGTTTAGTGGGTTACTACAGACCATTGTGGTTAGCGACATGGCAACCATGCCATCTGACAACAACTCCCCTTGCTTCTCCTACGTCCCTGGCATTGGTGCCATGGAAAATGAGACGGCCTTCGACTACCATGGGTGTGGTTATTCCATATATATGACACTAATGGGCGGACATTGAGTATCGTCACGAATTTCAGCCGGTTGACGCTTTTGTTGAGTTTTCCGTTCGACAATGTGCAACGTGAGCTTAAGCGTTTAATCACTAGTAAACATGGGCACTTAAAGCAGAACAAACCAACGAGTAGTCCACAAAAAGACGAAGTTTCCACAGTAATACGCACCAAGTATCATTCCTTCCTGTACGTAAGTGTGCACCCCACAGTAAAACATATATATTTCGATTGTAAGGCTCCATACCTGTCGACTCTGTACCCCACACAAGAGCATACATATTTAGCAAACTGAGGCCGCTCTCCAACGACCAAAAACCTGCCTAGATAGTGAAAGTAATGAAGTTGTGAAGAAATAACGACGTTCCTCTGTCTTTTAGCTATGCCAAGGAACCCCATCATTCAGAAAGAATTTACGCCCAAATGCTTTCCCTCTTTCGTAGCGAGCGTGATAGTGTGAATCGGTTTCCCCCCCCCCCCGACAATGATGATGATGGTAATACAGTCGACAGTACATGAAAGGACTAAAAAGGATGAGCGGAGTACGACCAGATCCTGTCTATTGTTGGGTTTATCGGGCACCAGATAAAATAACGACAGGAAGTACAAGAATGGGAAAGGCAAGCGCTAAGAAGTATAGTAAAAGACGAGAAGCACTTAGAGTTATACGAGAGGTTGAAACAAGATTCTGAAACAAAAACCGCGTATGCACGGCCCAATGAATTACTCGTACGACAAAAACAAAAACTGCGATTTCCAGCAGTCCGGAGGAAAACGACATGGCTACTAATATGTGTTCGTGTGGCACAACACGGCACAACACAACAAAAATTAGGACTCACTCATTTAGAGAATGTGGCAAATTTCTTGGGGAAACGGGATGCGTTAGAGAACAGGATGACGAAATTAGACATATGTGACATGGAGGTAGAGTGTGGTACACTATAGCGTAACAAGAAAACGATCGCCATGGTATAAGATAGATGGTGGCCGTGGACGGTCAACGAAGACGGGTATAGGGCAAACGAACGGTTTTTATGTAGTACATGGACAAAGCGAATTGAACTCTTCACTGTCGAAAGTGTCCCTATTAAGAACTGGAACGGCGTGCTCCGTCCCGAAAGCGATGCGTGGTCAGTAATTATTATGACTAAGGCAAACAACAAACGAGTGTGCCCACTGTAACAATTTGTGAGTTTGTTCACTGTAAATGGCGTCCGTTAGAAACGGCTATAGTAATTACATCTCACACTACGCGAGGTAGACACCAGCGTAACGCAATTTTTTCTCGTTTTATATATTTAGCGGTAACCCAGAGGGGGATTGGGTTTTCTCACGTGCGAATTTGAAGAACCTTGGCGTAGCGCAGGGGTGTTGGTATGTCACGTAATCTGCATATGGTAAGTCACTCGCGAGGCAGCTACATGTATTCCATTGCTGTCATAAAGTAATCACCTCACAAGACGAGGTAATATTTTCGAAGATGGCATCCATACGCAAGAATGTACACACTGTTTGTCGACGTGCGCCTGACAAGTAGTTGTGAATGGGATGGAGACCGCCTTTCACGCGGTTCATTTTACACCCTAATCAGCTTCGCTCTTGGTGAACTAGATGTTTGCCTGGTTGGCCAAAGCACGATGCGCTTTATCCCGGTGTTTAAAGCGCGCGTGGTGATTTGGTGGCATGCAATTACCTAAGCACGAAAAGATTGCCCCTGTCATACAAATATAGCGGGTATCCATACAAACTAAATGAATGCATAATTACAATAATCTGTAAGACCGTAATATTCGAACACGTTATAAGCTGTATCACGGCTTACGAAAAACGATGAATACATGTGTTCTGGCCGTCGGCTGTTTGAATTATTTTGCCGTTGGAACTACATCGACGTTATGCCGCCCCCCTGTTATTGCGATGGGTTCGGGCTTCCTTCCATGATGATTATCGACCTCAGCTGTTTTCGAGGAAAATTACCGAACACCCGGGATTCAGCACTGATACAGTACCTACCTACTGGCAGAGGGCGTTTGCTTCGCCAGACATTGTACTACTAGGCTGTGACGTAGGCAGACCGACAGCGTGGTTGTTCCCGATATCGTCCATGTTCTCACTCTGATGTAAAACTTGTTTGATTCTATAACTGCTACTGTTAGATATGGGATTGCTCATAGGGTAGCACTTTATTATTCTCCAATTGATTTTTATTGTTGAGTCAAGAAAACCATATATATGAGGAGATCAGCAAGACAAGCGCTGCAACCGTGTAGCTGTGGCTTGCGCCGGAGACTTGTATGTTCCGCCATCGGCTTCTCCCTGTCCGGGGTGGTGCTCGGGCCTTAGGATACGCCGAAAGGTGCCAGAACCCTTTAGGGGGGGGTTGACGTCGACCGTCATCGTGCGCTGATCTAGCTCTCAGGTATGGCCGGGCCGCACATGACAACCAGCGACAAGGCAAAAAAGGTTCTCGCGACAATTTGTTTCGCAGCGGCCTTGCCTGCCGACGCAGTGTCGCGTTACCGCTGCAGGAAGCGTGGGGCTCGTATTGAACAGAGAAGAAAGAATACAACCCAAGTCAGTTAGCACCAAAGTCCGGAAGAGAATGGACGTGGTGTGTCGGGAATGCTGCCCCTTTCACGTTGGCACTTGTGAACGAAACGGGCTGCGCGATGGGAGACGTAGGAGGTTTCGAGGGGCTGCTCAGAAAGTACGCACGGGTGCAACGGAACGCATAGTGCGTACGTACATTGTTCGCACACTTGTTATCAAGGGCACGCGTGACATAGGCCACAACGATTTGACACCGAAGACTTGCAAGGACGCAGGTTGTGATACCATATGGTTGCAGGAGTGAGGCGCGATGAACAAAGTGCTTTTTCGGCAGCAGGGTTAGTTGCGGTTTGATCAGGAGCAGAAGAAGGAAAGCACGGGAAGAAAGGTAACCACGGGTTTGGCTTCGCAGTTAGAGGGTCTATCGTGGCCAAGATTTTTGAGGACGACGTCAAAATGGAATGCATCAGTTCTAGATTCATGGAGGATGGCATACAACTTGAAGGGAAATCGAACTGCGTGTCTTGTAGTGCGGGGTATGCTCCTACTCTGGACAAGAGCACCAGTGAAAATACTAGTTTTGGAGTTCACTTGACGAGATGGTCAGGTGGGTACTCAGTAAGGACCACCTCCTTGTTCTGATACACCTAAATGTTCGTACAGCCGTGAGAGCGATCGGGTCAACAGACAGCAAGTTATTGTGTGGTTACGGACGTGACGAACTGAACGACAACGGAGAACGACAATTGATTCATGCAAGTAATCACAAACTCGCCCTCCTCAACACGCACTATTCTCCAACGTTTTCGTGGTATATCATACACGTTTCAGAGTCATGACCGTGGAAAGGCCCAGTACAAGCTTAACTACATACTGACACGGCGGCGGATAGGCGATTTGTACGTAATGTCACCGCGCTGACCCTACCGAGGGAGAACGCTGAGTCACAAATAAATATCCTATTCAGATATATTTTCCTTTGGGCTGCATCGCACCAAATCGTCCAAACAAGTCGTCAACAACCGGCGAGCTACTGATCTACCAGGATTATTGGTGAACCCGCATCTCCGGATGAATTTACAAAAACAAATAGCCAAACTTGTTTCCCCGATAACGGGTACTATTACCCGAAGCGTTGATGAGATGACCTCAGTAACAACCGATACGTTTGTGTGTAATGCGGCCCACATAGCGCCCCCTATTTGGTGCAAACAACTACCGAGAGGCTGGTGTGCGACCGAGCTGACGAAAGCGGGGTTGAACGAAGGACGGCAGGATAGGAAAGACGCGAAGAAACGGGTCCGTTCTGCTCCAGATGAACGTGGTCTACGGTGAGCATTCAAGGCGACTACCAAACAGATGAACCGCACGCGGACGGAAGCTGTACAAAGGTTCTTCGAATAGTACGTAAGCTGACCGAAGGGCGAGTCCGAGAAGAGGATCGATTTTGCGTCTACCAACACCAAAAGAGAACGGATGTGAATGAGAAGAGGACGTTTGAATCGCGGTACATCAAGGACGACAAAGATTCTTCGCTGCGGGAAAATGCCTTCCACGGCGATCGGTGGGTGCGTTGTTTTCACAAACTGCTCAGCACCAAGTCACCGACCCTTGAGCAGAACATGGTGGACGAGAGAAAGCAGTGGCCCCCGTGCGGGCCACCCGACGATGCCCGTCTAGATATGAAGTAGAGGAGGCGATCCGTGCGTTGGCCAACCGAAAGAAGGTAGTGCCAGATGGTGTCCAGGTCGAGCCCTTCAAGGTGTTGGCCGACGAAAGAGAAATTGATATACTTGGAATTCCACGATATCATCATCGCTTTGTGGGGGGGAGGTTACGTGATGCAACATCGAAAATATGCAACGACTAAGGTTGTTCACAAGAACAAAGATGTCAATGAGTGTGGCAATAATCTTGGCATCTCCATCCTGGCTTGTGCCGGCAAACCATTCCTCAAAGTCATCGCGAGAACATTCTGCCGGAGAACCAGCGTGGGTTCAGACCCCAACCCTCGACGGTTGACATGATGTTCGCAGTACGACGACTTCAGAAACTGGCGCGGAAGAAGGACGACACCCCCTTGTACTTGCGCTTTATCAACCATATCAAAGCGTAAGACTTCGTCGACCGAACCCTTTTGTGGTATGTCCTTGCTCGTTCCGGCGTGCCCCCGTGAAAGCTCGCCTACATCCGAGAATTGCACGACGGAATGCAGCTATGCGTGCGGTTGGATGATTGCAATTGTTCGGATACGCTCGACGTGGGAAAAGATCTCATGCAAGGATGCGTGCTCGTGCTACTCCTGCTCAACATGTTATTCACGGCGGTACGGCATGCGGCCGAAAAAACGCTTCATGGTTAATGCAGCCATAATAGACAACATGGCGCAGCTCTAACGAAAAGTGAATATTGGCGAGAAAAAAAGCACCTCACCCTAAAGCAAAGTAGACGGGGAAAAGCAGAAAGAGAAGGAAGAGGTGCAGAAGTTGTGGCGCATGTTGCACGATGACGTTGCAGGCATCCTATGGCGATCATCAGAAGGGCTGGAGCGGATGATGACGGTGTTCGTGACTGCGTGCTCGGCGTTTACGGTCTCCGGAGCGGAAAGACTGAGATATTGTGCCGGCAAGCCAAGGGCGGCAGGAAGGTATTGTTCACAACCAATGCAGCCGGCAAGCTATTCAAACAAGCGATAGAACTTGTGCATTTAGGAAGGGCTACCAGCGCTAAAAGAGACATCTACTATAAATTATTGCGGCACCTTGACAGAGCGTAGGCGTGCTTCCAGTGGTACAACATGGAAACCTATGATCGGCCGGCTGTGGGCTTACGGTGGAAGGTGCTGTTGCTGAAAGACGAGGAGATCGAGATTACAATTCACGGTTGCGTGACATGGAGCCCGAACAAGCCTGACTCTTAAAAACTACTACGGGTTCACCACGCCATGCTCCTCGGATGCCTCGGCCGACGGAAACGGAAGCGCAACGACCACACCGTCTCGTACGTCGATGGGCTTGCCAAAACAGCTCGCGAGAGCATAGATACAGTAGCGCGCAAATGGGGAGGCCATTGGCCTTGCCTCGTCTAATGAAGGCTGCAGAGGTTGCACCGAAGAGCCCGTTGAAATCACTTGCGATAGAAAGGAAAAAACGACAGTTTTAAAATGCGGCGCTCACGTCTAAAAGGGGAGAACAAAAGAATAACACGAAGAAAATAAAGACGAAGGAGTTACAAGGATAGACAAGAAGGAGGATAGGACTACTCGACATGTGGTGGGCAAGGAGTGATCCTCATGGATAACGCGCATGATAGGTGCAGAGGTACCAAACAACTTGTCAATATAGACGACATCCCATCCTATTGTTAGGTTCCGCTAAAATATTCCCTGCGACGTTCCCCGGTACTTATGGTAGTAAGCTATTTACAACAAAAAAAAAAAAAATTACCACTACAGGAAGACGCAAAAACGCGTTTCCCCGCATGTTTTGTTTTTCAACATCTTAAAAAATGTTGTTAGTGCGCTCAGGTCAGTTCTTGCGAATCAACTAGATACTAGTCGACTTAAGCTAATCCATATTCCGATACGTCTCATTGACAAAAATCAGTTGCTAAGGACGTCTGATGCTCGGAAAACAGATCATAAATGGTACGCCATATCCAGACCTGCGTATAACCTTCAGCAACGTGGATGTACTCATGCTACACAGAAAATGCAATAGGCGAGGAACTACAAATGCAGGCCTGTAATGATAATAGCTGTGACACGTAGGTTAAGAAGTAATAATTTATACGAGCGGTGTGATTACCTGTGGGACTGAGTCAAAACAAGGAGCAAAGCAGTCTTCCGGGTATTCAACACGCCCCCTGAATTTATACCTAGATAAACGTGAGACCATTAACAGCAGAAAACTGTGGACAATGGCCCATTACGGTGAAAAGGCATGCTATACGCACCTACAATGTCTCAATATGATTAATATAGGCTCCAGCTGTGAAAATGAATATTTCGTCGATATTCGTCATTGCAGGCTGTGTGTTAATATATTCTCGGGCATTACTAGGCATGTGTCCTCATTATCGATATTACGTCTACGACTTCTCTTAGAATAAACATGTTCCAGGGTGGACACAAAGACGTTAATCACTGTGTCAGCAGCATATCTAAACCCGTTTTTTGGGGGGGCAAAAGCTGACTGCTGTAGAATGCACCAGGTAAATTAATATACCCTGTAGTCTTTCGTCGTGAGGAAATGGAGGAGAGATTTAACCAGAGGGGGGGGCGGGAGCTCACTTGTTGCTTGCCTTAGTCATTTGACTATTGACCACGCACCCCTTCGACATGGAGCACCGTTCGTACTAGTAACAAGACCTCCAACATTTGGACGCTCAATACGATTTCTCCATACACCACGTAAACACTGTGTATCATTTGCCCATCCCGTTTCTCCGCTTGAAGACCCAATCTATATTTTGGGATAGTTATTGTTGTCTCGTTACATTCAACGAATAGTCTACCAAACTCTTCAATGTCACATTTGACAAATTTCCTCATCTCTTCGCCGAACACATCCTAATCCACCATGTATAATTCACATTGTCATACTGAGTGAGTCCTACGTCATATTTTTGTGCCACACGAGCAAATATATATGTGCATCCGCGTACTCCTGCTCCCGAATACTGGTTCATGTGCGTCTTCTGTTAGTCTCAGGTCCTCTACACAAAATCAAAAGTTTCAACTTTGTCGCGAAGGCCATTGGGGCATGTACGGTTTCATTCCAATATCTTCGTTCAACCCCCCGTATGACTCTCAGTAGCTCTATTCTATCAAATTGTTTCCTAGCCCTAGCCTTTCCGTTTCTTCTGTCCTTTATTATACCTATGCCTTGTTACTGCGAATTTTTTCTGTGGACGGAATTGCTTCTTCGTCTCCTCCTAAATCCTTGCCTTATTTTTTCTACTACGCCATCTCATCTTCTGCGACATCGCTACTCGAACATTTTGTCCAGTACAGCCGTATCTGCGACGGCTGACAACATATTTTCAGGCATCTTCCTTTCTAAATACCACCATTTCAACTTCCTCGCCTCTCTAACTGTTTTGGAGTGGGTAAACGTCGAATTCAGCTCTCAGTGCTGAAGTACTCGTTGTACTTGAGAACCTACCGCAATGTCTTTCTTGCTGCGGCCATCTACACACTTTCCAGTTGTTTTTTCGAAGTCGACGTTCCTTTCCCATACTTTTCCTCCATAGTCTTGATTTGATAAATTACATTTACTTCAGTTCATATTTTTATTTTAGTGTAAAGGTGAGAGTCTGTTAGTATCACATCCATCTTGCCTACTTGAGATTTACTATTTGCTATAACATCCAAATATTTGTGTGTATCTCAAGAGCGGTACTTTGAAATCCCTACGCCAAGGTGCGTATACTGATCTATCATTAGCAGGAAATCTTCTTCTTTTTACTTTCTAACAGCCTCATCGGAACATATGTATCTTCGAGTAAACCACGCGCCACGTGCCGTGCTTCACACGTTCAATTTCGCATCTACAGCTGTCGAACGGCAGACCACACACGAAATTTTAACTTCAGTACCACCGCCACCAGTAAGCGTGAGCCTCAAACGGGGAAACGCCTGTCCATACACGGCATCGGCGACGAACCGAGAGCTTTTGCTTCGTCCAGCACTTTCAGCGCCCGACTCAGGAGATCCATGCGAGAAAACTACAAATTCAGAGCTCAGTAAACCAAATACGAGCAGCTCCTAATCCAGGACCCTCCCCGAAACATTATCACAAACGCAAACCATGCCGCTGTACCAATACGAAGTTCCTATCTCCGCCTCCAGCCGCGGTGCCTTGATCATTTTTAGAAGTACGGCCGGCGCGTAATGGAACACGCTCGACACCGGCTCTCAGGTGCTCGCCGCCTTCATCATTCCTTCTCAAGCCACCCCAGCGCCGATCGCCACTACTATCAGGCGACGGTCGCGGCAAGACTGCCGCGTTCTACATCATGCGGTTACGTTCTGGAGGAAACTTTACCCTCACCTCCCTTGCACCCGGTCGAAGCCACACGATTATATGCCCAACGCGTGTAGGTTAGTCGCCCTAAATCGCCCAATGGAACACGTCAGAGTGAAGGCGAAAACCGACATCGTGCAGCATCGTGGCACATTTCGGTGGGAAAACATGGTCAAAAGCGTAACCGATCACCTGCTTGAACACGCCTACACGAAATACTGCAATAACATGGGTTGTTGTCACGGCCACGTCAGTGTGACGTAATTGTAAACGTCACCCGACACAGCGACACCCGGTCTGACCACCGTGAAAGCCGTCGCCGCCTGCAGAACAGCACCAGCATTGGGCTCGTCCACAGCTTGAAATGTTACCTCCGCCTTAGATATATCTTGACGTCCACACGCCCTCCGTAATCATGCCCTGAGCAGCGCCATTACGTCGATGTTGACTTTCTCTCCCAGAAGCTTCTACCCGAACACCAACACATCGCCTCCCCCAGGGACAACGATACACAGCGCTATAGAACAGTAACGGTCGTCATGGGGGTTTGATCGTTAGTGGAGTGGGCACGACTACTTGCCAGTATCACACTCCTGAACCAACGGCATCACCACATGCGCTTGTCAAACGAACGCCCGCATTAAAGCGGTTTCCATCATCCCCAGCTCTGCACGAACGGCCTCTACCAGCTCCGCCGACATCGTTGAAAAATCCTGAGCCAGAATCCGCGACCCCTTGACCTCAGCAGCCGCTAACGCACTGCGGATCACAAGACGCCCCCGAGAGCTGCTGCGTCCTGGCGTTTGAATGTGCTTCGTTCTCCACCGAATCCAAATTAGTGTAACCAGATCCGCAAGACTAGACGACCGAGAGAAGCGCAAAATATATCGTTCTAGAATTTCCACACCACTGCTTCGACTCCTTTCTTGTGGTTGCACCGCAACGTAATAAAGAGCAGGTGCTGCATTATGTGACGAAGCCCTTGAGAAAACCTGGTGCTGCACCTTGTTGGTGAGCTAGTCATCCATTGGCACCATCCTCTACTGCGGCACGCAAATGTACACCTAGTCGGATTGCTTCCTCGCAGGCGCTTTGGGCACAGCTGGTTCGGTCTCCGTAACCATCGCTCTTAAGGGGGTATCGTACCCACTTGCGAGATAGGTGGCAGACGCATTGGCCATGCCGTTGTTGCCTTGCTCCGGCCGTACGTATTGGTTCCGCTTGTAAATTGGTCCTGCTTCTAGGGGTTCTGGCCGTGACTCTGGCCATGAACGCCATCCCCTGCTGTTTTCAGGGGCAGTCGCGCTGATTGTGACTTTTATGCCACCCGAACACACTCCTTGTCGTGGCGATGGTTTCGCTCTCCTTTTTTAACCGTGGCGTTCACGCTCCCAGTCGTATCGTGCTCGCTGACAGGCCTTCCCTGCGGCTTGGTCGCCGAACGAGCCACCGATCTAGAGTCACGAACCATTACCGTTTGCCGGCTTGGAGCATCGCTGACCTTAATCACAGCTTGTACAGCTTAGCAACTATGGCAAACAGTGGACCATAATCGTGCGTTTTATCAACACCACATATTCATTCCCACCCCGAGGCGGAACTTCAGCGGCTCGATTCTCGCTGTTACCGCCTTCTCCAGAACGCTGCCATGTTTTTGTCAATAATCGACCGTCGGGCTTCACCACGTTCGTCAACGCGCTGACAGCAAAGTGTTTCCGCTGGCCAAATTTAGCATGGGATATCTGCGGTCTACGTCAAGCCGTTCCCACCCGTCGTTAGAACACCGGATTTTAGAGGTAAACAATCATCACTTGCCAGCTAAACATCAACTACAGCAAAAGTTTGAAATTTCTTTCGTTGGCTCGTTCTTAGAGAGATCGACGGAGGCATTGCCATCGTGGACTACATTAGCCACAAACTGATATTTTATCGCCGAGTCTACGAGCTCTCACTCCCTCGTAGGCTCCCAGTCTCTTCCATCTTGGTTTTTGAGGGTCATGTGACGCTCGTACACAGAATAGAGGACTGGGAATTAGTCATGTCCGCTAAGGTTAAAACATGACCATACCGAGGGGGTTCAGCTCCCTCTATTGCCATGTTCACATCCGGGTTGAGCCGGCCAACGGCTCGGCCTCCACGTCTGTTGTTACCGTAACATGCAAAAATGGACTCCGCCAGCGCCCGGCGGTCGCTCCTCAAGCTGCTGTAGGGTATCTCATGACGTTCGTCTGGTAGACCCGACGGAAACAGAGTAGAGTGCTTTCCGGTCTCCGAAAAGAAAACAAATCACGTTTGGGCTGTAAGCGGAACCTGCCTAATTCAACTCAAATGTACCGACTCCCGACCGATGGCCCCGTGGTATCAGCTCCGAGTACTTCCCCTGGTGGGCTCGGAGTGCGTTTGTCCACAATGCAACAGTCCGTTCGATATGACACGGGGTAATGCTATGCGATCCGCTAAAGACGTCTGCGTCCATCTCTCCAGAGTCACTAGTAACTTAGCCAGGTAAAATGGAACTCACTGAGAAATTGGTTCCAAACCCTTTTTTCTTTGTGAGGTGAAATTTCTAAAAGATGCCACCACAACGAAACACAAATGTTCCTTGTGGAGGCCAGCGCCAAACGACCTTTCTCGCGGGCTATTCACAACGAGATGCTTCCGTGAGTGGTAATACACTGGACGACATCCACACGACTGCATGGGAATCGCAGATGGGCATCAGCAGAAATTTGCGACCTGAGTGTTCCCTGCACAATCTCCGATACGCCCGGAGAGCAGAATTTACCTTTTGCCAACATCCTGCTATACCAAATTAGACAACAAAAAAATGTTCCCCCTAAAGCGTGTTGTATAGTAGTGTCGGATACCGCCTGCAGTGCTTGTGAAGTTGTTTGGTATTTACGGAACCAACGACTACTGTCAACATTCGGCGTAGTGCAGGCTGCCGCCACAGCGCCGATTTTTTCAGCTGGCACATAGCGGCCCTACAGAAGAATTAATACTGCACGAGTTTGACAGCGCTATTGAAATACTTCGACCGCATAATCTACGTTCTTTACGTTTGTTCCATGCACACATAGTGCACAAGCATGCCGTTTCCTCGCGGACAGACGATTGGGTGCATTGTCAATACGTGTCGCAACATTACGTGTTGGACGTAAAACACAGGACACATCAACACCTGGCGCACCGACTTGGGGCCAACGCCACATACTAAGGCTCGTACTGCCCCTATCGGTTAAACCAGTTCTTTTTGGAAAATGTTTAGCTTTGCAAATGAACGACACAATTAAACTTCTTCACATATGTCGTTTGCCCCATATTGTGTGGACATGAAATAGTTCTTCAACTCTGTACTACGAGTGCCTCTGTCGTGCGACGCCGTTCCATTCTGTGCCTCTGCCACCGAAGCACATCGCACGATATTTGGGCAGACCTAGTTGTTGTTTGACGGCCCCGTGACTTCTGCTAAATGCCTCAACCAAAAAAAACACTTAATTAGTATGGGGTTCTGAGATTGGGTTGTCAGGCGTTGTGGTGTTCGAACCTATTGGTAACCCCAAAAAATATTGATGGAAACCCTATGAGGCTTTTGTTAGCGGACGACGGCTGCGGTGGAGCTAGGCGCCCTTTAGATATCCGTTATTACACTGGCATAGCCTTTCACGCGAGAAACTACGATCTCACCCATATCAGAGGTGGTTTCGTGACACACATGCCCATGTCAATATTTCAGACTCTGCTACCACAAGGCACATATTTTGACTTTTCTTGACGACCTTAACTCCGTGGTGAAAATGCGAGTATCACACAAGTTAATACAGTATTATCGCCGTTATGGGAAATCAAGCCTCATCAATGTTGTGTAATATTTTGAAGGCACACGTTAAGATTATGTCCATCATGCTGGGCGAAGTTGGCCGAAAAAGACATTTTTCCGTCGGCATCAAAATAACAGCTGGAAGAAGCGGATATGGCATTTACAAGGGGTGGGGCGCTCATGTAGTGCGTGTCCCTAATCACTGACAATAGACCCTCGCATCTCTACTCTGCCGAGACGGAGCAGTTCGGCATTTTACCAACTTGTCAGACATTGCTGGCACCAAGGGCGAAAGCGCCGTGAGCTGTTCAGCGAGTCGGATGGAGGGTGAACTGCATCCTTCTAACAACCACTCGTACGACGGACTTCTGCGCTATGATATATATATATATATATATATATATATATATGAAAACTGCTCATGGATGACAGCCCCAATGAGTTTTACTTTGTTTTCTTGTGTGGCGAGTCCATAGGCGGCAATGGGTATTTCTATGTAAATTCCTCGTGAGTGCCCCTTATATTCACACGGCGTGATGCGATGATTCCTCTTGGGTAGAGTTAAGGTTCTCCACCCCGCACAGTACGATCTACTCTATCATCTTTTCGGGGGCCACAAGAAAAACAATCGATGTCCTGCTTATCTAGCTCACACAGTAATTAGCAAGATTTACAGCCTCGTTGCCAACCAACGCCAACCCCAAAATAATCGTAACTTTTTACAGCGTCGGTGCTAATCAAGGTAAACGCGGGGGAGGGTACAGTGCCATTGTTAATCCCACATGCTTCTGTACAGCAGGTGCACCTTTTGTGTTCTTAAGCTCCTTGCTTCAGGAGCTTTGTACCTCACCAAACCACAACGGAGGGTGCATCCCTATCATCGTCTCAACGGCCTCGTAGTTCCTCGTAATCGAAGTGATCTACGAGAATGACATTTCAGCAAGTCAGGGGTTTAAGATGGTCCGTCATTCAAAGAATAGCTCCGATGATTTTTTTTTCTCCAGCGTGGCACGCGTCTACTAGAAATAGTATGTTTTTCATTCCGACCGATACGTGCAGCATGAGATTTCAAATAGAATACACCAGAGTGAAGATCTATTCATAGTCCAGTAATGTTGTCGTTGCGAGGAAGCTTTGCGTGGTACTCGGAATCAAGTGCTCGGAAGCTTCGTTGTTATTTCATCACGCAACGGGTGCACCCAAAATACAACAAAATGCGAATAGGGTGGGCCCTACGTTGGGTCACATGAGTTGAGACCCATTAACGTGCACATGTGATGGAGTCAGGTTGAACTGGAAAGACATTCAAGTTCTTAGCAGCGTGGCGCAAACATTTTTGTCCTGGTGGACGTTCAAGGGTCAGCAGTGACCTGCCATGCCCTCACTATTAGCGGTTGCAGCGGAGTTCAAATTTACGGTAGACTACTCGTAAAATCGACAGGGAAGTTCATGAGTGTGGCGTCGCCGAACACGTGTGATGACGAGCTAGTAAAGGTCAAAGACGACCGACGAGCAGTGTGAATACTGCAACCTTTGCGCGAAAAACATATGGACACGCGTTGAGGAGATGGGTCGACTCGCATGCGACCACGGCTAGTGTACAGGATGGGGGAAAAATGCCAGGTACAAACAAAGTGCACGTCAACGTCAAACTTGCCTCACATCGACAACAATACACAATACAACACCATGAAGCCATGTGACACGCGCTTCAACATATGATCTTAGCACCTACATCATCACATGAGGACCTCTATACCTATAGCTCATCCAAGCATTGACTTAGAGGTTCAATGATCGTGCAACCGAACTACCAGGTATGTAATAACATCAAACAACTGATTGTGATTAAGGAAAGTACACCTTGATCAACTACCCCACGGCGTGCTGCAGGTCAGTACCAAGAATGGCATCGGAACCGTGTTGAAAAGCTCTCCAGTTCACCTCATGCATGGATTACACCCACACGGCGTGAACCAGCGCTTTTTAATAGGTCGTCACTTGAATACGTCAATCCCCACCCAGAGAGGTATTTTTTTTTGAAATAGGAGTGTAGCCGGTCGGACAACACCATCGCCTAGAAATACAAACGTCGTGATTATATGAAACAGAAAAGACCTTCGGACAATTAACGTTGAGCAAACAAGACGTTCAGAAAGGAATTCTGAACAACAAGTAAAGTGTTATCCCTATCAACGTAGCACGTGTCCCAGTTTCAAGGCGGTATTCATCGTATTGCGCGCCAATTACCGACTCCATGCCCCCACACTATAAGAAATACCGCAGGGTTTGTACCCAAACACTAAGTTACCAAATAGTGTGCTTGGCGCTGTACTGCTGTATCGGAAACATATTTTATGCCTAAGCGCAACACAAAGACAAATATGACAACTGCAAAAACGACGGACGGTTACAAGGCTCTAATCACTTCCGTCGACCCCGGCACAGGTTTCGTCGAATAATGTGTTCCCGTCGACCGTGACTGCAGAGTAGTGAATGAGACGCACACCAGCGAACAGTAAGTAGTAAACGCTAGGTTAAATAAGCCGGGCAACGAAAAGGGCGGAATTTTCATTATCACTGTTTTTCTGATTGGCGGGATCCTTGCACTGCAGGAGCTCAAGAGTACGTACTCGAATCAAAAGCGGAAACGCGGTGGGATGAAGATATCAATTTGTGCGATGGAAGCAGACTAGTGTACTGGGCTAGTACCGGAACCCCATTGGGTAACATTATCCTATCATTGTCTGCTGTGGGATTGCTCGTGGTATTGCTTTATAGACGTTTTCCAAACGTAATTGTTACGAAGGGAAGTCCACAGCGCTTTAACACAAATAGCCTAAGGAATGGGGTAGTCGAACGCTATTGTGCTACGAAATGTACAGGCGAACTCCACACCGTTTATCGTTATGTGCCCAGGCCATGGGATTGAGAACCCGGTTTGTAGATTGCCGTATTTTCAGTCAACGTCGGTTGGGAGGAGGGACCCACGCTACCAATAGTACTGTAGAGCTGCAGCATCGATTTCGAGTTTCACAGAATATCCTGGAAATTTAAATTGTTTCATGAGTTTACCTCACCCTACCCAACATTTTGAGCGAACATAATAAAGCGAAACCGGACAGATCGATATATGGCCTGGGTTTGCAAACAGAGTAATATTGGGAAATGATATTGAAATCCCGTCAGCATTGAGTTGAAGAGCCCCGCGCGTCGAAAATCTCAGATGTAGGGTGTTACCATTATCGTATCACGCGGTTTCTAATGTCCCTAGAGACCATGGGACTGTATATCGCAGTTTAAGCGTAGCGGTTGTTAGCCTCGGATCTCAATTACGTTACAGTATAAAGTTCTTACAACATTGAAAATGAAGCGCTTGAGGAAGTATACTAATAGATGCCTGCCTTTGCATGCGTTGCAGCTGCAGAAGGCTCACCCCACAGCACTTATGACGTCTCGGTACTTGTCACTTGTGGAGTTGTGTAGCTCTCACCCGAGGCGGAAGGCAATGATTGCGGCAGACAATCAAAGCGCAATCCGACGAACACGCCCATAGCATAAGTAATCAGAGAATGTCTTTTTATGGCTGTTATCGGTCTACCCAGATAAGGGCACGCGCATTCAAAGCCGAACGAAGTCCTCGATCGTGAACCTAATACCGTCTCCGGAGAAACCATGCGTGGTTGAATTCCTACATCGCCTTGAATCAAAGTAATTTGTTAGATCCATAGGGGGGCGGAGGGCCTGCATTGTGACCCCGGAAAATAGTCACTGCTGAGAGGGAGCACGAGCGCAGTGCGTGAATACTGAGTAGAATGGAAAAAACAATTTATATTAGAAAAATTTATATACACTCCAGCTGTGAGATCGAAGATTTCGTCGAAACTCATCTTTGCAAGCTGTGTGTGATACTCCGATCGCGCGCATTACGAGTTGTGTGTCCTCATTAAGGATATAGGTCGGCGACTCCCCTTACAGCTACAGTGTAGCTATCAGGGCCAACAGAATGATTTTAGTCAGTCTGTGCGCGGAAACTATAAAACCCGTTTCTGAGGGGGACAAATCTGACAGCTGTGAAGGGAAAGCGGGGGCCTGGTTTTGATCAAAAGCGAACGGGTTTGGAGGGGGGCGGGGGGGGGGGGGGGGGGGGGGGGGGGGGGAGGGGAAGGGGCAATTTGTGCATGTAAGCTATAAATCCTTTCGAGGGGATAAATCTGACGGTTTTGGCACCAATATATTATTGGGGGCGGGGGGGGGGGGGGGGGGGGCAGCTTAATATGTGCCCGGAAACTATATTATATTTAGAGGGGATAAATGTGACATTTTTGGAAATAATACATCAGTTTATCATGTATATCCTGGGGTAAGTCGTACAATCAATGAGTAAAGAGAGGGTGGAGTGTTCGAGGGGGTGGGGTTAAGATGGATTGGGCGGGGAGCAATTTATATATCGTACCAGGTATGTATTAAGGATGGTTTCCTTTGTGTACTAACAACGGATGCAGAGTGCCTTAAGCAGAAAGATGCTGAAGCCATACTTGAACTGCAGGCCGGGTTTAGATTAGATTATGCGGAGGAGAAAGATACAGCCTCATTTAATGTGCAGTTTGTCACGGCCATCGGGTAACACCTAGCCGAGATCTGAAGCAACTCAGCAATCAACTACGTTGATACCTTAGACTGGAGGAACACGTTATTTGAAGAAATACGTAGGTGTTAAGAATTCGCAGAAGATGCTGCTGAAACACGTCCCGTAACGGGCAACATCGACATTTCGACAGCCAGACGCGCATTAAAACAGGCGCAAAAAAGCATGGTTATCACCAAACTGGACAAAGCAGCAAACTGCCTGAGCGTCATGTTCAAGCCTGTGATGCGACAGTAACTACAGCAGAGTTGAGTCGTCCAGGATATACACGAGTCGAGAGTGAATTGTTCCAAGATCTCATGGAGAAAATTACGACGAGGAAAATTACATATTCGCTGAAGAAAAATTCACCGATACCGATAGTCATGGTCAAAATCCAAGACCCTCATAATCCACACAAACACAAGTATGCCAAAAAGTACTCTACGCAGATGTCGGCCATATACACTATGCCCACGTTACACAAAGCGATCCCAGCTTTCCGGGGTATCACAGCGTGTTGTGGCACAACCACAGAAGGCGTAGCTAAGATAGCGAATGCAGTACTCGTTGGCACCAGGCCAGTAATAGATTTCTTAAAACGTGAAGAATGAATTTGTATCGATTTGGTCGCAAACAAGTGTTGAATTACGTCTGGTGAGGCTGAGATAGTACATGTTTTGAAAGCTTTGGACCACAAAGCAGCTATGGCAAAATCCGTAATGCCTCACTACCTGGAAACTTTCTATTTTGTGGCCATGTACGCTAACATTCCGGTAAAATGTCTTAAACGTATTATGGGCGAGTTACTGGACTTGGTATTCACGTACCGAGAAGAAAAATATGGTTCCGAATCGAATGTATATTAAGCATGGGTTCAAAAATGATGAAAAGGAACCAAAGATCAACAAAATAAACTGGTCTCGCAACCGTGCTGTGAATACTAATGAGACGACCAACAACAAAAAGAAATTTCATGTTGGTCAAGCTTAACTGTGTGAATTGATTACCTTCGTATTTGACGAAGGGTTTGCACAATTTTGGGGAGCGGAATATAAGCAATCATCGGGCATATTAATGGGCACTGCACCCTCACTCGATTGAACGAACGGTTTTGCGTTCATGCATGAACTCAATTTCCAAAAAAATACGGAAAAAAAATATTTGCTAGATATGAAAAACAACAGTAAACCTCTTTACCACTAAAGTTTATTGAACAGTGCGGCAGTAACACTAAGAGATTCATAGATGACATACTTACGGTAGCACCAGGTTTACCAAGTAGGAATGGTCCTACTTGTGAATATATATTTAAGCGGGAAGGAGGGGCGGGGGGGGTGTATGGTAGAATGTATCCGGAACATATCCTGGATGACGAGGGTGAGCAGGTTGCGAACCTTGTGTCTATCACCAAGGAACAAAAAGGGCAAACAGTGCATTTCCTGGATTCAGAATTTCTTTCAAGTACTCCTGGAGTGTCGTAAATTCGAATGTATGATTAACGGGACCAAATTGAGACACTGAAGAAATACCGTGGATACCCCCACATTGAAACACGATCATCAAAAAAGTGTTTTTATGCCACCCTCCATTGCCAACTTTGTCGATTCGCAATTAGGGGCTCTAATGTCCATTTCTTCCAGGTAGCAGCAGCTAACTTGATGAGGAACATGATTCGACATGGTCATGCCAAAAGAACGTTTGCGGAGCAAACTCCAAACTTTCCGCAAAAGATTTTTCAAAAACTCACCGATAAAGCCGACTACTAAAAGAGTGCATGACCCGGTTGTACGTAAGGAGTATCGGTGGTTGGTCAATGAGGGAGTTTGGAGATGTCGCGAAAGGGAAGGTCAAGCCCCTGGGCATGATAGACTACTGAGTAATGAGTGGGTACGTCTTTGTACTATACATGGTATTCAAGAATGAGCGATTGAATTGCAGAAGATATAGATGATTTATGGGAATGGCCACTTCGGCTGTCCCTCAAACATTTGTTGATATCAAGTGTTATATAGAGAAATGAACAACCACCGTTTACGGGGAAAAAAGATACAAGAGTTGGAGGGGGGGGAGTATTTTCGTGGATAAGTGAAAACGTAGTCACGTAGGCATAGCCGTAGACATGAGAGTATGAGAGTGTAATGCACCGTCGTAACTGAGTAAACAATGTGTGCGGTCATGCTGATCCGAGTTAACCGGAAACGGTGTGTAGATTGCGTATACTACTTTTGGATGTGTGTGGGTTGGGAAGCGGGTACATATGAGTATGGAAATGTGTATGGACTGTGCATGTCGAGTACTCGGTGTTTGTGGTTTGAAAAGATAGTGTATATAAGGATGGAAGTGTTCCACCTACGTACGTAGGTTAGAACGTCTATATGATAAAAGTTTTTAAAGGCGTTACGGTACATCTAAAAATTACATAAGCATTAATCACAAACAGTGGTCTCTTTGACATTGCCATGTATGAGTTTTTTTGTCCCTTCTACGACGTCGATTGAGGAGCAAAAATTATAACCAAGACTCTCAGTTATACCAACGCAAAACATACATTCTAACGTACACATCAAACACGCTACCTAGGACCGAAGTGTTTCAATACATGAACAACGCCGACGATCATGCCAAAACATGGTATGTCAACGAAAACAACGAACGTTACTGAGTCAAGATCATGCTTGAATGCAAAAGCTAGTCGTCGGTTTTGTTAATCCCAATCATCTCATACATATCCTAGACCTAGCACCTCACGCAAAGAAAGCCTTTACAAATATGATTAATACGCGCGATAGGGGTGTCACAGACAATCTGGCAAATATGAGTTCCGGCCAAATCATTGATCTATTAACCTGAGTATTTTTTGTGACCTCAACCCCTCCAAACCCTTCCCCCCCCCACACACCCCTTTTTTTTCCCCGCTATCTCCTTGCCCAAACGCCCCACATCCAAATCAGCCAGAGAGTAATAAACACCTCCACGAACTGGATATCACTTCATGATCTTTCTTCAGCCATCAGTGCCGATGCTGGAATCTGAGACATCCATGCCGACGTTGGAATCCCCCCCCCTCCCCAACCCCCCCCCCCCCACCCCCCAGTCCTCTGCTCCCTCTTGATCAAAACCGGGCCCCCACGTCCTTCAAAACTCCGCCCTTCCCTCACCGGTTTTCGACTTACAAGTTTCACTTGATAAACTGACGCATATCCATCCACGATTTTCATAGCTTCCGTGCACAGACTGACTAACGTCACCCTGTTGACCCCGATAGCTACACTGTAAATGCAAGGGGAGTCGCCGAAACCCCACACAGCTCATCACACGTCACCCGGCAACATGACGGGATCCAGCGATCGCAGTGATCAAACACCTACGACTTCGTCCACAACAATGTACTCAACAAGCAGACTACTACCTATATATATACAAACGTTTGCTTGTAAAACCCCTCCCCCTCCCCCCCCCCCCCCCCCCCTTTTAAAACCCTAGCCTCACTCCGTATTTGGTTTTAACCCACACCGTGTGGCAGAATAATTAAATACACACATAGTCAAACTATGAAGACTAACGGTATTTTAAGCGTATCATGATACCACCACAACCCATAGTTGTCAAGGCTGGTTATTCCATGTTTATCTTCAAGGATATATATGCATATAACCATGCTTGACGAAGGCCGTGAGGGGGAACATTGAAATTCTTAAACGTCCCTCGCAACTTCATGTTCAGACGCCCGAAACAGTTTTTTCGGCGTACATGAATACGTGTTGCAGATATACACAACACCCCCCCCCCCCCCCCCCCCCCAAACATCACTTTGGAACAACCCTATACCGAATCTAGAACATCAACGAAAACATACACGTGTAGCAACAACCATGCGGAAAGCACCACTTTGAAACAATACGATAACGATGTTTACAACATCAACCAAAACATTACACGTGTAGCAAATACCACGCGGATACACGACACGATAAACCACATTCACGACAACATACGAAACCCAGTCAAAAGATGGAACCCATATACCCTGGGTTCCAAATTGAGGTTCCTACGAGTCAAAAACATCGCACAGTCTACATAAAGTCTTTTCACAAACCTTAAATGCGTCAAAAGAGCTCGTTGATAAATGATAGGTTCATCCAGAGAGCAACAAAAACCAGAACGACAGACAGGGTAGTCGCTGCATCGCAAATCATTATTGCATTCGCCCGCCACTTCATCTCCTTTGCAATTGGTTTTGGCTATCAGCGGACTAGATCCAACGCATGCCCGTAGTGTCTTAGGTGGAGTGAGGAGGGATTTTAAACATCAAGTGCGCTGCTCGATAGTCTGTTCCTGACCGTCGATAAACTAAACAATCTTCGGGCCGCGTCTCCTCTGTGTCGGGTGAGCGAGGAATTATTTGTCGTTTTCAAGCATGCGGTTGGGTTGGCATATACTACCTGGCTTGATGTTAAGGAAAGAAACACCACTCAGCGATTATCTACTACACGTTAGGGCATGTTTTTATGATCACCACTATCAAGAGCACCAGATATGGACGCGACATCTGCAGGACCACAACATCTTCGACGACAGTGGGGAGAAAACAGGACGTAAAATCGTACACCATATAATGATAATGTGAAAGAGAAGTACAGACAGATATGTTAAGACTGCAGTAAACCTCACGATAAACCAATTACAGGGTATTTCGTGCCTCCATCCGATGACATGATTGCCTGATAACCTCTGCCATACCAATGGCAATAGCATATGCCTATCGAAACATAGTCATACCCGCGTTCAACAGTGGTGACATCGCAGCCCCACGTGAGACAACCTGTACCAAACGCAGTGGCATATGCCTAACGAAGTGAAGTCACCCTCACGCTCAATAGAGGGGACATCGCATGGCCACCTCGCTTGCTGTATTTGTAAGACGTATCTCTGTCTTAGAATTGGCGACCTCAGAGCCCCACATCGGCACCGTAAAAATTATAGGCGCAAAATCGAAAATTTGAAACGATAATATTTTGAAACGGAAGCACAGGCAGATAAAAATCAAAACTGTGGTAAACCACACGACCAACCCATTACGTAAGGAATTTCGTACATACCCTCTGCATGATCGCCTTCCATCCTATGCCACGCAAGGTATGGCTAACAAGGTAGCGTTATTAGGCGCGTGTACCCCACGCGTCCCTTGCCAACACTGACGATTCGTATTCCTCCCTCTCGTGCTCAATGGCGGTGTCATTGCATGACCACATCACCTCGCCTATTGTATTTGGCAATACGTATCTCTTTCTTACATTTAGCGATGTCAGAAAATAATGGTAACCGCAAATATTCTGTTTTTCGATCCATGTACAAAAAAAAAGTATGAAGATTCAACACGTTGTTTACTACTCCGAAACACTGGATTGCATATTGCATCTGAGACGAAACGTTCTAGAATAGTAGACAATACCAGGCAGATGATATAACGGGATGTCTTCTTGCTACAACCGTCATATTTGTCCCATTTGAGAATTTATTGTGTTCGAGCACATGTTGAATTGTCCCGCCCTACCCCCCGCCCCCCCCCCCTCCTGCATTCCCATTTGTTCAAACGTTCCATCCCTTACCCCCCCGCCTCGCCCCCTTTTTCCCCCCCGTCCTCCCCCTCCCCCCGTTTTTTTCCCGCCCAGTTTGTTTAAACGCCCCACTTGCAAGCGAAACCGGCCATAGTAATAAATACCTCTACGCAGTTGATGATATCACGTCATAATTTTTCTAACCATCCATGAGGTAGTTCTCATTTCCCCCCCCCCCGCCCTCAACCCCCCCCCCTCCAACGCCCCCCCTTTACCCACCACCCGCACGACCGCCTAGGCCTAGCACCACACGTATAACAAGCCCGTCCATATCTTTGATCTCGCAGCCGGAGTGTATTTGAATATTATATTTGACCTAAACCTCTTTGAAACATTCCCCCCCCCCCCCCCCCCCCCCCCCCCCCCCCCCCCCCCCCCCCCCCCCCCCCCCCCCATTTTTCCCCACCCTTTTTTATACTCGCTCTCCTTTCTCAAACGCGCCACTTAATATCGGATCCGTCAGAGAACTAAAAACCTCCAGACACTGAATTTCACCTCACTCTTTTCTTCCCAGAACCATCCATGCCAGCTGCTCTCCCCCCCCCCCCCCCCCCCCCGCCCCCCCGTCCCCAACGTTTCCTCATTGCCCACACCCGCACCATCGCTAGACCTAGCACCACACGTACAGCAAACCCCTACATCTATGCCATATAAAGCCCTTCCCTCCCCCCCACCCCCCCCCCCCCCTTCCCTCCCCATCCCTCACCCCCACCTCATCGAACACCCTGCCCTCTGCTCCCTGGTTGTACGACTTACAGGATATACACGACAAAGTGGTGCATTTTTCCGAACCGTCACAATTTTCCCCTTAAAATAATGCATATTGTCCACGCACAGATTGAGCTGCCCACCCCGCCCCGCCCCCGCCCCACTTACCCCCGCCCACAATAAACTGGTGCATCTTTAGATTTTTCCAAAACCGTCAGAATTATCCCCTCAAGGGATTAACAGTTTCCACGCACAAATTGGGCTGCCCCGCCCGTCCTCCCCCTCCCCCTGCCTTCCCCAACCCCGCTCCCTTTTTATCAAACCCAAGCCTCCGTCTTTCAAAACTCCGCCCTCCCCCCGCCGGTTATTTGACTTACAGGAGTCACTTGATAAACGAGTGCATTTTCTTCCTCAGCTGTCAGATTTTGTCCTGCTCGAAAACGGATTGTGGAGTTTTCGCGCACAGACTGACTTACATCACTCTGTTGACCCTGATAGCTACACTGTAGTTGTAAGGGGAGTCGCCGACCTATGTCCTTATTGAGAACACACCACCCGTAATACGCGCGATCGGAGTATCACACACAGATTGCAAAGATGAGTTTCGACAAAAAATCCGATTTCACAGATGGAGTGAATTTTTTTTTTTTATAATACATATGAAACCGTCCAACCTTCAACAGGGGTCGCGACGTAGTTTGGTGAAGCTTCCCACTAAATCTAGTGTTCAGGGCGAAATAGGGGTTGATGCACAAAATGCACAAGTCTGAAGGGGAACTTTCCAGGGCCTTCACGGGTCATGGCCCAACCCGCAGGTCGGGTACATAATGTTTCACAACCTCGCCGGTCAGGTCATTTTTTTTATGCCCGATTTCACAGGTCGTGAGCGCGTGCTACGTACGGACGACGTAGCACGTTGTGGCTAATATGTGATATTTTTTCTGAATGGCGTTGACCCTTGACCCCTATAGGCCGAGAAGGAATGGTCGGAATGTTATTCTTGCTTTGTTGAAGATTGTGCGTCGGATATAGAGCACTTTCATTGTTTTTCCAATTCTGTTTTGGGGTGGAGTATAGAGTAGCCGGTAATACGAGGAGCGTCAGAAAAAGTTAGGTGCATCTCCTCCGTAGGCCGTTGCCGGGGTACGACACCTTCACCAGACCCGACCCGATCCGATAAAACCCCTCAAACATTCAACGGTAGCAGTGGCTGATTGGGTAGTGTTTATGGTCAGGGCTTAGATTTGAAGCCACTGCAGTTAATATGGTTGGGGTCGAGTTGGGACCAGAGTCGGGCATACGTTACGGTACAGACACACAAATATGATGGCGAAGTTCCTAGCGAAAGAGAAGCTCTATACCTGACACGAAAGATGAATTTTCTACGAAATAAATTGGAATTTGATACCAGATGATAATCCTTTAGCCCAGGTGTACCCCAAGGGCACCCCGAGAAGTATTGCGAAACGAAGCAAAACAACATCCGACGAATTTGGGCTTTGAAAGCCCCCTGTTCATATTACGGTTCTGCCCCAAAGTGCTGCCTTCACCGTTACAGGCGTCGAGGGTAGGGTTAGGCCTTGACCCAGGGCCGTAGATGAGGCGTGTTAAAATGTACGGACGAAACGTGTGTGTGTGACTACCAGGTTCTTCACTTCACGGTTTATTTTACCCTACATTTTAAACAACAATAAAATATATAGGGAATAGGTCATGACAAAATAAGGCACGCGGATAACCCGCGCACGAGTAAGGGATGAATACGTTCCAACTCCACAAGATAATAAAGAGCGGACCAAGGTTATGAAGGTGATCAGACGCCGACACACACTTGGCGTGTGAAATGATTACGGTTCAAGCCCGTAGGCTTTGGGTAAAGATTTGGATCGGGGGTAAGCCAATCATGAAGTACTTGGCGCGGTTCATTGCGCGAGGAAAATATCAGCGACGAAAAATCGAACTTACACCGAGATGTAGGCACCGCGGTACATATTGTCTGTCAGGCCCTTGTCGATGCACGGAGCGCCAACACAACATTTTTTGGGTTGCGTACCTCTTCGAGAATACTGTTTGAAGGAGTCGTTTAATGGGACGATTTCCCAAATAGGGGAAGCGCAATAGGGACGGTATTTTTGTTCTGAAGTACTCCTGAATGTCGAGGGTCTTACTCAAATACCGTCTACGATACCACCCTACACCCTCGCGATTGTTTATAGCTGATGTTGGAAATCTTAGCCACCTTTATTTCTTAAAAAACGATGCGGTTTGTTTCTTCATCCCCAATGAAAAAAACTGCGTTATCCAATATAATGGGGTACTTGCTTCGTTCAAAAGACCCCTTCGACCACTTGTTGCTTGACCCAAATGGGGGTCTACCCTCACAGTATCAAAAGCTAAAACAAGACTTTTTCTTCAGATACCCAGTTGTATCGTCCTAGTCTGGACATCAAAGTTGTCATCAAACCTTATCTACTGGGGGTCGGCATCGTTTATTGTCGGAATAATTTGGTGTATGACGAGAATGAAACGAAAGCTCTCCATACAGTTTGAGGTTACCCCATCGCCCCAAAACCCCCCCGATGGTTTAGCCAACTATGCATGTGTGGGCATTACACGTGGTGCATGACAGGATAACGCATAAGGTTAACCCGCGAACGAATCGGGGACGAACACGTTCAAGCTCCGACAGGTGATAGAAGGCGGACCAAGGTTATGAAGGTGATCACACCCAGATACACATTTAGCGTGTGAATCGACTACAGTTCATGTCCGCAGGCTTTAGGTAAGGCTTTGGATGGGGAAATAGCCAACTATGGAGTACTTGACGCCGTTCATTGCGCGACGAAAACATCAGCGACGACGAAATGAATGTACACCGAGGTGTAGACACGGCAGCACATATCGGCTGTCAGGCCCTCGTCGATGGACAGGGCGTTAACAAAACATTGACCCTGTATACCTCGTCGAGTATCCTGTTTAATGGGTTCGTTAGTTAAGACGATTTCCATACTAAGGATAGCTCGATAAGGATAGTCATTTTGCTCTAAAGTACCCCTGACGGACGAGGATCATCCTCAACTAACGGCTACATTACAACCCAAAACTCGTCGGCATTGGTTTTGGCTAATGTTTTAATCTGAGTCACCTTTGGTTCGTGGGAAACGTTGCGTTTTCGCATTTTTGTTTGCCTCAAGAAACTAAACTGATTTATCCAATATAATTGGGTACGTGCTTCGTTCAACAAGACCACCTTTTGCTCGATCCAAATGGACGTCTTCCCTCCTCGCATTAAGTGATCCCCGTCGAACACTTGATGCTCGACCCAAATGAACGTCTACCCTCATCGTATCAAACGTTAACACGAGATTTGTTTTTCAGAAAACCAGTTAAATCCTAGTCTGGATATCCAAATTGTCATCGAACTCAATTAAGTGGGGGCCGGCATCGTTTACCGTCGGACTATAATGGTGTATGACGAGAATGAACCAAACGCTCTCGATTACTGTTTGAGGTTTTCCTATCCCCAACAGGAACCTCGGCACGGACCTATTATTCCAAAAATAGCTTACCTCCGTCCGTTCCTGCGACGTTGTTGTTGAAGTATGTGCTGCCTTGGACGCTGATATGAGACCCGGTTATCGCGATGACAGCACCTGCGAAGCGTCGACGGACGTTTGAGTGAGCGCGTTCGGACGCAGGTTACGACCAAGACGAATTACTTGTAGTATGAGGTTCCCGGCGTGAATGAGGAGAGTAACACCTAAGGACAAATGTAATAAATGTATATATGCAAAGGTACCACTTGATGAGTATTCTCATTACGTAGGTATATAGCGAAGCAGTTCGCAGACCAATATTGAAATTGCGATCATTTTCAAGCTAAGTAGACCCTGTCATTCGGAAGCCGTTTGAGCCAAAAGAAGTTACCGGTATCGCAGCACGCTTTCTTATCTCAACAAAAAGGTGGCGAGACGATGACACATCCGTTACCGCTGCCAATTCAGCTTCAGACGATCGCTACTGTATGAGACACGCGCTCGAATACAAATGGCACGTTTTGACTTTTATGGTTTATGAACGACGTGGCTCACTAGCTCAAAATTCGTCGTCATTGCCATTGTTGTTTTCCTGTAGGGTTTGTCGTATAGCTAGGAGCCACGGAGAATATTCATCTTTGACAAGTTTGCTTTTCTCCAGGTCAGTTATTTTGTGAGGAATGAAGCTTCCTCGAGTCAGGAGTTGAAAAAAAATATACGTGGTGCACCTCCACCGTGCTACGTAACGTAGGTTCACAAACGCTCTGAAGCTCGCAACCTGACCAGCTGTTATCACCATCATCCGACCATCCACGTCGAAGAACAACTGAATTCATGACCGATGTACGTTCTCGTGGGCTGGTTGGCCTGAAAATACCATGGTTGACTGCACATACCCAAGATACGGTATGCGGGTTACCTACATATTGATAGCACCGAGTTACGTAGAACACACAACTCTCAAGTAGGCTTCAAAATTGTTTTTGTTGCGGCTGAGAAATGGTACAGCTTGCGAGAACGCCTTGTTTCGAGGCCCTGGCAGCATAATAAACAAATAATACCCGCATTGCCGGAGCCTTCCTCTAGTTAACACCGGGACCGAATACTACGGGTAGTTCCTCAGCCGCAGAGCCCCGCCATCGAAAACGCTAGAACGTGCATTTCTTAGAGTAGACAAAATGCGCGTGTTCGACCCATGAATTTTTCGATTTTCAGCGTTATGTAGCATGACGAACTGTGTACCTCAACCTAAAAAGGCATTTCGCGAAAGCTGAAATATCTACCCGATCGACAGATCCATGGGCTAGGCACACGAAACGTTTGGGATATGAAAAGTGGCGTTCTGATGACCTTGGGGTTGGTGGGCTCCGCCATTCAGAAATCGTTTCCCAATCAAGTGCTATGCCTACCTTGGCACGCGCCATTTTACCTAATATTATTGTCTCTTGTATATCTTCACCGCAATCGAGGAGGACCAGGGAAATTGGCGATCATGGCGTGTACTATATGAGTACGCACATGCTAGATAAGACCTTGGGACGGACAACACGCAAACGTATGGAGACAGCTACATGATGTTGCTGTTAGCTACATGAAAATCATGCCATCTGAGAACAGCTCACCACGCACCTCTTACGTCCCCGGCATTGTTAACATGGAAACAGGTAAAGACTTCCGCGACCATGGGGGTGGTCCATTCCTTGAAAATGGCACTTGTGGGCGAGCAACGAGAATCGTCTTATATTTCGGCGGGTTGGCGATAACATTTGTTGTACCTGTTCGACAGTGTGCTTTGTGAAGTTTAGCGTTTGACCACAAAAACACGTTGCCACATACAGGAGAATAAATCGACAAGAAATCCACTTAAATGGGCAGTTCGGTTAGCACGCAAGAAACAAACGTGACAGCCAACGCGATGTACATTAAGTTTAATATAAAGAGTGAAGCACGTCCGTCTTGAATCGGGGTCCCAGGGGAGTTTAGGAGGAAAAGTAGACGAACCCCCCAAGACCAGTCTTGCAGCAGCTGGAGGCGTGAACAATTGGCAAAGGCACGCCGAAAACAAGCGAGCTGGGGCTATTGGCAATTACGTGGACAGTGATGAGGTTGTCCGCGGATTGGCCGCCAAGCCAGACATTTGAGTATTTTATGCCTGGCAGTTGTCTGCAGGGGCACGCGATCAACCCCGAAGTCAAGGGGACCCCATGGTTTCGAGAAATCTGCATATCAACTTGAGGAACTTTAGTCGCCGCCCGGAAATCAGGCGACGGGATTTGTATCCTAGACACGTGGAGGGGTGTTTTCTGTGAATTATACTCGAAGGTACGAGTAATGCGGGGAGCACACTGGCATACCGTCATGCCACCTACAACAGCCGCTGTAGAGTCGCGGCGAACGCGTCAGGGCGGTCTGTTACTGGACAGAACCGACACTGCATTGCGTCATAGAGTCGCTGATTCAGGCGATGATCTGATTCGTCTATAATATCATAACGTAGATACATACCGGGACGTTGATAAAGATTGCAGTGGTAGGAATAGGTCGTACGAGTGATACCTGACGCGCGATGGCTATATCATGCCGCCGGCAAGAGTCGCCGCGGAGGAGTCAGGCTCGCCTGCGCGGGAGAGGTCGCTCCCATAAATAATTTGACTGGACCTCTTCTGCATTACAATATAGGGTCCCTGATGCAGGTAGGTGTCTACTCTTTCTTTGCTTCTGTAACCCAGGTACAAACAGGAAACTTTTTCACAAATTGTAGTCCAACGTATGAGTGCCTGGCGTGCAATGGCTGTACCACGCTGTCAGCGAGAACCAGCGGTGTGGAGTTGTAGGGATCGCGTGATGATGGAGTCGCCTCCACAAATTGTTGAGCGAAACCGACACTGCTTTACGTTGCAGGGTCGCTGATGCAGATGTGTATCTATTATGTCTCTACGTTCAAATGCAGGTACTTACTAAAACACTACGTACGAATTGAGGTGGTACGAGAAATACCCGACGCGAAACATCCTTACCATACCGCCAGTAGGAGTCGCCGTTACGGAGTCGCGGCGGGCTTATGGGGTGGACTCGCCTTGTAATGGGTGTATAGCAGGTCAATTGACAAAAGCTGCATTGAACCATACCTCAGGGTCACCGATGCAGTTACGCATTCCACATCCAAATACCTGGGGTGGCTCAGGCAGATGCTGTAACGTCGACGTAGTTGTCACTCATGCTTTACCCCCCGCCTTATATTCCCTACCCCCAAATTTTTTGTGCATGGCAATATTCGCGCGTATTGTAGTTTCCTCTCTGCTCATGATGAGTCACCTGGGGTGGGTACGCCAGTGCATTGCACGTCGTTAATAGCCGGCAACATATGCGTTGCGACACGAGCCCATTGGAGAGAGCAAAAGAGAACTAGCGGGATGGCTCGTGATGCTACCAGCCAGCCATTTTCCGTGTTTCCCAAATCAGGATAACTGCCGATACTAGTAGTCCTCACAAGAGTGTGTTGTACGAGTGAGGGGAGGGACGACGCTATCACATCGACCCCCGATCCGCGAAACCACGCACAGCTATTGTTATATTGTTCACATTTCTTCAAGAATAGACTGGTCGATAGAGAAAAACAAACACGCTTTTATCGACGTTACCTTAGTAAAGACGGCGTCGCGGGCGGGGTGCGCAGCAAAAGTCTCCGTTCGTGGAGAAAACATCGTAGGCGATGGCGGCTAAATCACGTCTGACGCGAACGCTCGAGGGTAGAATCGCTTTCCCGTTCGAGACGAACGCCGGTCGGGAGAATGAACAGCACGCTGTACTGCACATGCGATCCCCGACACAGATGATGCAGTCATTAACATAGTGGTGATGACTGATCTATGATGCAAATGCAGTAGGTACCGATACATGTCCGGGATCAGGATGTCTGTACAGTGACGCCAGCAACCAGTCGTCGCAAATGAGTCGCAACCGGGGCAGCCGTCACCACGCATTGACGACAGATAAGGCCGTTCAAGGGTGCAGTGACCTTCGTTTTACATCAATTTCTTCTTCTCGGAAAAAATACAAATGAAGGAGGGGGCTCATGTTCATAGGGCTTCTTGGTTTGGTTGAGCATGTCTTGTTGGGAGCATGAATATTGTCCCAAACACTAAAAACAGACCCAACAAACAAATGCACGTACAGCGCGCACCCTCTTTCTTGGCGTGTGACGGTTGCATCGTTTAACCATCTGGGAGGAAAGTTGGAGGTTGTGAAGCCAACGAAGATAGGCACAGCCGTTGAGTGTTCGAGGGTCAAGTAACCCTCCATTTTTAATGTTGCTCCCACGAACAAGGTTTAGGTAGGTTCGATTGAAGCGAACGCACAAAGAAACGCATAGCGCACAACTGAATATTTTTTTTATAGACCGTCGCCTCATGTAGAGGTGTGACTACGGACCTATCGTTACAAGTGGGGGATATGAATTGATCCCAACACCGAAAGCCAAACAAGCAAGAATGTGTATCAAAGCAATACGGCACATTGAAGACAAGCACAACGTACGTAGTACCTTGTGATGAAACTACCCTACTAAGTGTCGTGCGAGGGGATAATTTACCCTTCTCCAGGACACACAGCAGTGTCGTGGGCATGCTTGGTCCGTCTGATGACACGTTTGGGTCGGAACATTAATGATCTTGTGGTAACCACGACAATGGCACAACACTTGGTTGAACGAATGAGGAACGACGCTGCTACATCGCCTCACCCGATCTTTCCCTTTGTTGGTTTCTTCCCTTTGCTTGACATTTACGTTGATCGCCCCTGTGAAAAACACAGTCACCATCAATGTTACGGAGGCGTCAGCAGGATTCGAGAGCTACCCGCCCCCCCCCACCACCTTCAAACGCCATGTTCACCTTTGCCCCTCACACTGGGAGACGACACGCGCTAAATACTACTAGGCTGAGACGTTTTCGGACTGACGCCGGGATTGGTCCCAGAATCGTCCAAAATCCTATTCTCAGGTCAAAATCGTTTGATTCAATAGCAGGTAATGTCTGACATGAGATTGCTCATTCGGTAACACATATATATTCTCTAATCCATTTTCTAAGTGCGGTCGAGAGATGCTCATATCAGGTGACAAGGAAGCCAAGGGGTGAAACTGTACAAGGGGTGAGACCGTACAGCTGTGGCATGAGCCAGAGTTATATATATTCCAGTCAAAAGAGACCGTGGTAACGAGAGGACGGGGGCGGGGGTGCTCATTTAGTGCATAGCCGTAATATTCTAGGGCCTACGACCGCCGCATCCCAAACGATGCCGCCACGGAGCACGCGGAGATTTCACTCATTAGTCAGACATCGCGTGGACTAACGTCCAACCGGAAGCGCGAGACGCGGTGAGGTGTTTGGCGAGCCGCGTAAAGGGTCAGCTGCATGCTACTGAAAACTACTAGTCGGTTTCGCACTATGTTTGATCTCTCTTGCGTTCCCGACGAAGGCTTGTAATGGGCTTGCCTATTCAATTTTGCGGCCACTTCTAGAGACAAAAACGAGGATTCCGTTGTCGGCCACGTATTTCTATGATTTGTGGACATTCCAGCAAAGCTACATCCTCATTGCTTGTGAGCTTCGCCACAAAAGTAGAGGGTGCTTGTTGTGCTGAGAGGAAAAAAGTGAGTAAAAAGAATTCCGAAATATTTCATAAATGCGTCAGGATTTCGTAAGATAACGCGAAGGGCCCTATTTTGCCGGTGTTTGAGTGTTTAAGTCTCAGGATGTCAAGTGTGGGTATAATAAAAAAGAATAATGTTGTCTCCAACGTTTTTGAAACCTCAACTACTTCCTATTCGACTCAGTGGTATACTCAAATTACGTCCTGCCGTCGAGGCGAGAGAACAAACACAAACGCCACGGACATGGCACCCGCTGGTTGTCAAGGAAGCGGTGTAAAAAGCCGTATTGTTATCGTGGCAAGTCTTGTCGTATGTATATATTTATATGAACACATCAACGTCAGACTCAACGCCGGAAATGTCAGATATGCATTCCAGGTTACACATTTATTCACATACCTCCTCCCATCTAAATCGATGCGAATATCCTACCGGTCAAGGGCGCACAAAAAAAAAAATCCTGGACACCTACCTCCAGTTTTTGCATTTGATCGGCAGGGAGAAGGGGGGGGGGGGGGGGGGGGGGGGGGGGGGGGGGGGCGCCAGCACACTTAATCCTATATAAAGGACTATGCAACTCTAATTCCTATAGAAAACAATATGACTCGGCCATAGACTAGGCACTGGGTGCCACCCACGGCGGAAAATGGGTTTGTCGAACAAGAGGCGAACCCTCGGCAACGTAGGTGTGAGGTCAGTGACACTTGGTGCCACTACTGTACGGGCGTAGTACATCGTCCCCGAGACGCCGCCGACACCACGAGATCGAACCGGGCCAGTATACAAGCTTGCACAAGCCGACACAACAAGCTAAATAAAAAATGCGGCGAGGTTGGGCGAGATGTCCTTTGGAAACCGCCGAAAACGCGGCGAGACAAGATCGACTATAGTTTCACCGACGAGCTCAACGAGCTCCCTCGTTCCGACCAGTTCTGCCAAGTTCTGGGTACACAAGGTTGCACAAGGGTGTACCCTCGTGTCTACTCGGTGGTGCCAACGCCCTAAACCTCTCGGTTCAAGCTCTGAGTCAAGTTGTCTGAGCGGGGCGGATGGGGACTGACGCGTAAGAGTTGGAGCGGCTAAATGGTCAAATGTGGCATAATTTGCGGCTGCTTCAAGAGAAAGTAGAATTGGAAAACGAAAACGAAGAAGAAGAGCCTTGCGGGGAGGGGGCGGGGGCGGCCGAGGGTTCGGCTGGCGGGGCTGCCTCAAATGTGATTTTAGGCGTAAGCAGTCTTGGCCGGGTTAGGTATAAGAAAAGATCGTGGGAGCAAGTAGAGTGAGACGAGGAGAGAGGAGAGCCCTGCTTCGGGCGGGAGAGCTGATGCGGGCAGTTTCTGCAAACACCTGAAAGGTGTCCGTCTATATTCGCAGGGAATATTATTATTGTTGCACGGCCGAAATCGGCCATTTTTCATGTTTCTCCAACGGCCGATCTTGGCCGTTCGGGCAAAAAGGGGGAGGGAGGGGAAGCTTGGAGGGGAGGCGGGGGAGCAACGACAAATAGCAAGCAAGATCATCTGCTTCACTACTACCACCGTGTTGTACAGTCTGTCTGTGGCGTCCATTTAATCCAAGATTGACACAACATGCGTGAGGCCTTTTCCAGAAAGCAAGATTAGAACAGGACTTGACACTGCAAAAACACGCTTGTGTACGGTAACAAAACCTTGCAAAAGTCCTAACCCCCGTCGATGGTGCTCCATGGTGCTTTCTTGATGACCAAAAAGCCACAAGACGACGTTAAACGGCCTCAACATTCGACGAAACTCAGGGAGAAAAAACATTTTTTTCGGCGTCGGACCCGGGTGGGGGGGTAGGTAGGTGTCCGGGATTCATTTTTTGTGCGCCCTTGTACCGGTGGTTGTTTCCAAAATAGCTAGATATTGGTGAAACATAACGAACTTGGCTATGAACGACTTCAGATGATTTTCATTTCGGCTCACAACATCAAACGACAGCGAATGATGGTCCGCACGGTAGATACTTGCCACTTGCCACATTAGACGGCCGTCCGTCAGGAAAATTATGTTTTTGTTGTGTTATCCAAACCAGGTTTTCATGTGTGGTGTAGCAAGGGCGTCCAGGAAAAAAAATCCTGGACCCTCACCCTACCCCCCCCCCAAAGTTCCTATTTTCATTTTTTTTTTCCGCTCAAACTAGACATGTATTTCCCAGGGTTGTAGGGTCTTAGGTCGTCATTTGATAAGCAAGATGTTGTGGAAATAGTGCGCACGAGCCCAAACAAGCCATATATCCTCCGTGGGCTGCTTTGTGTGCTTCACAAACATGCGTTTGAATTGGTTTGGATGCTGCATTGTTGGAGGTGTGCTGGAAAACAATGCGCGCGAGCGAGCCCAAACGCGCCACATATATATTATTATCATGAGTGGTCTGTTTTCCGTGCTTCACAAACAGACATGCGGTTGGGCATTGTTGGCAGTGTTGGAGGTGCGCTTGAGTTAGGTGTGGGAGTTGATGCGATATAATATATGTGCAAATTACTGGGACGTTTGCGTTGGCAATGATATGAACTTGTTGCATTGTGTTACATGAAATGATACTACTACCTTCTTGTTTCGAACCGTTCTTGGCCCTCCCGAATCCAAACCCCTCCCCCCGCTGTCTGAAGAAGTAAGGGCAGAGCACACGTTGGAGTCAATGACAATGAATGTTTGCGCAGATCCTCTAGCTACCTCGACAAGCAGGTTGTTGTGTGGCCGTTGCAGGACACACAGTAGTGTAGTGGTCGCTGCTGTCAGAAACTAACAGAACATGGTTCGTGGCTACCGCCCGCCCTGGCCGCACACCTACCCGAGCGGAGCCGCTTCTTGCTACTACGCCGCCAACATCTGCCACTTGTTGAGTTAGGTCTCTTCCCACCTCCGCTTCTTACCCAGCGGCCGACCTCTGCTACTGCTAGCTGTGAAGTTGCCGGATGATGAGCCCCCGCCCGCCACTCTCTCTTCCCCGCCCGCTTATTCTTCCTCCTCTTCTTCTTCCTCCTCTTCCTCTTCCTCGTCGTCCTCGTCCTCCTCCTCGTCGTTCTCCTCCTCCCCTCGTCCTCCCCTTCCTTCTCCTCCTCCTCGTCGCCTTCGTCGTCCGCCTCTTCCTCCTCCTCTTCCATGGAGGAATCGCCCGAGCTGTCGGGGGATTGTGGGGGACCGGCGCGGCCACTCTTTCCTGTTGACGTGGTTGCTACCTCCTTCTCCGACGCTTCTTTCGCTTTAGATCAGTGTTGAAGAGGCCTCTCACGGCTTTCTTCTCGAGCTCGGTGACAAAAATATTATCAAGAAACTGCTGGCCTTCTGATAAACCGTTCGGTTTACCCAAGTTCACCTACATACACAGAGCTTGCTGCTGTTTTTGGCTAGGCCCTACGTGTCGCTTCTTCTGCTTGCTCTGTGCTCTGCCACTGAGTATTCACCTGACCCTATCCCTGGATAACACAACTATGGACTTGTTCCAGTCATTGAGTGCATATTGTATAGGATTTAGTATAGAGGCACCCACCCCCGCCCCTACCCCCCCTCCAACCGGCCAAAAAAAGTAAAAATGTGAGTGAGGGTCCAGGATATTTTTTTCCGGACGCCTTTGGGTGTAGAGCTCTTTAAGCGTGGACCATCGGCAATAATAGGTGAATAACTGCCGCCCTACTGCTTCAATTACCATAATCCGTCAATTGAATATACCTCGTCCTAAGTACCACACACTTTAGAACAAGGGAATATGCATCATCCCCGTATACTGTTCTGGTTGGCGGGGCCCAAGCCGTAAGGAACTAGCCAGTGACGTTTGTATGCCCATTTGCGTTAATCTAGTTACATCCAATAGGCCATGAGTTTCTTTGTCGGGGTTAAACTTCCGTCGTGTTCGTTTTTTTTTTCGTTTGGGCATGAGTTTGTTTGTCGGGGTTCACTTCCTTCGTCGTCTTCCATATACCTTTTTGTTTTGGCCTCGGGAAGTGTACATGTTCGTAGACATCTCGTGCATGGCTTTACGTGGTGCGGACTTTTCAATTACACCCACTAAGGATTGGCGCTTGTACAGTAAACTTTCGATTTTTCATGTGTTCGTACGAGGGAAATTGACACAAACACAAGCGATGCACCAGTGTTCATATATGACGCGTGTATCGATCACGGACGGTAGCAGATCTCGCTTAGACGAGCTCCGTGTGGCCGACACCCTTAACCAAATCAATCACTGTAACGATTACGACACTACCCCAAATCGTTGGAAGACCGCTATAAATCTAATGTCTAAATAATCGTAGACCAAGGAATTTCATCGGGGTAGACTTTCCGTTTACCTCGAAGTCAGTTTTGGCGAGGCACGAAGATCGTCTGATACAAGGATGCACATCGAGGCTCAGGCCCTGCCTTTTCTGAAAAGAGCTGCTTAAATGGCACGGAAGGGCCATTGCCAGATCACATGAAAAATGATTGCTTTGGCAGGTGGCGTTTACGTCCCAAAGAGGAAAACCAAAGAAGAGAAACATGAAAAATATAGAAGAACGTGATGCAGGAAGAGACACGGAACTCCAAAATGGTTTTGAAGTAATCGGATCCAAGAGGTTCATGAATATATACAAGCCGAAACGGTCTATCTCCCAATGGTAGCAGACGGCCCAGGTTTCACGATCGAGACGGCCCTGGAATAGGTTGGCGTCCTAGGCGCCAAACCACCACTCCGGGGTGAACATTCAACACGTTCCGTGGCCCGGCCTATGTTATGCTAACACGGGGTACCTCCCTAACCCCCCCTATCGTATGTGCTGTATGTCCATTGTGAGCGATGCAACCCATGATGGCGGTGTAGCATATATTTCAGAAAATATATTCTCTGAACACCAATATGGTTTCGAACTTATTACACGCTGTTTACCTCATAATACTCAGGCCGCCATGAGATGGATGGTCGAGTTAACCTCGACGTTGGGGTTTCGATGAGATACGCGGAAGTCCTCAAGCGAAAGTCTTCAGAAATGAAGTAGCGTGCACCTATCGCAGAACGTGTTATACTCTATTACAATCTGCGTGAAGGCAGGCGTGCACCATTAGGCAGCCAGCAATCTATCCAAAGGTACCAAGTACAAAATTACCAAGACACTAAACCAAGAAGTGCCGGAAATTGACACATCAAACGTTGCATTAAAATGGTAGAACCATCGGCATGAGAAAACATTTATCAGAGTGTAATCCCTTGCGTGAGTCACGTAGCATATCCCGAGAACTCATATATATTCGGTTACATGCTTGAATGACGTCAGAACAAAGAACCTAAGCTTCAGGCTACGGTAGGGGGGTCCCCTTTTGGGCCTTTTATTTCAGTGGCTAGGGGTCACTCGCGCGAGTAACCCCTTTGTTCCTATGCAATCTTACGTTTTCTTTATGTTTCACATTGACGAAACCAATCCGCAATGCAAAGGTGATCTAAGCTGCGGCAAACCAAGTTCCTAAACCATGTTCATCCGTAGGGTACAGAGCTACTCGTTCGAGTGGCTCAAACACACCAGTGAAAATGGGGGTACCCCCCCTACCGTAGCCTTGGTCCTAAAGAGATTCATACGAAATCTTCTATCGGTCGGGTTATATTCGGGTAAAGCTTAGTGTGAACTACATTCTGTATTTTTCAAGGAAACCGTCGTTGATTCTAAATATTTTTGAGACGGAAGCATAGGTTCCAGAGGCCTTCACTGTTGGTGGCCGGACTTGCGCCCAGGGTACAAACGTTATCAGAAACTGGCGAGGAGGGTCAGATATTGGTTTTCAATTTCACAGGTTGAGAGCACGTGCTACATACCATCGAGGTAGAACTTTGCGGTTTATTGATATCGATATCTGAATGATGGGGGTCCTTACCCTTAACCCTTACCTCAAAGTTAGAATCAGAATGATATTCTATAGTTTTAAAAATGCTTTTTGGTAATACCTGGGCCATACGATTCTTCATCTGATATATAGTACTCTCTTTGTTTTCGAAAAATGTTCGTAGAGTGGAATATAGCGAACGGTTGATCACATATGGAGCCTCATGAATATACGGGTGCATCTCTGCTGTAGCTCGTTGCCGGGGTGTGTATCCCTGATCCGATCACACCCGACCCGACAGGACCCGACCAGTGAAAGCTTCTGGAAGAGCCAACGATAGCAGCGGCTGATTGGGTGAGGTTTGGTGTCAGGGGTAAGGGTTAGGACCACTGAAGATGATATGTTTTAGTTCGAGTTGGCACAAAGTTGACATATGCTATGGTACAGACACACCCACTGAACGTTTTATGAAGTTCCTCGCAAAAGAAATGCTCTTCAATTGACACCAACGTTAAATCTGAGGAGACACGAATTTGTTACCAGAGGAAAAACCCCTTGGTCCACAAATGCTCCACGGAATATTGCAAAATGAAACTGATCATTTTCCGACTAGTTTTTTGTTAGAATGCGACTCATTCGGAAAGCTGTTCGGACTAAACGTGCTACCTTTATCCTAACAGGCGTCCGGGGTAGGATTACTTAATTGTCCCAGCGCCAGGGCTTAGTCCTGTCAAATAGAACGAACGAAATGTGTGTGACAAATAGGTGCCTTACAGGATGACTTGCTACATCAAAGCCAACTGCACGAAGAATGAGAGTGGGGCATGGCAGGATGAGGCACGAGGACAACCCGCGCACCACTTGGTGATGAAACCGTTTATACTCCCGAGGTTGATGAAAGGCGGACCAGCGGAAAAACGTTGGTCAGGCCCAGGTGCACACTTTACGTGTGGATCGATTTTAGTGAATACCTCAAGTCCGCAGGGTCTAGGTGTAGCTTTGAATGGGAGAAAAGAGAAAAATGGAATGCTTGGCACCCTTCATAGCGCGACGAAAAGATCAGCGACGACAAAACAAGCTTTCACCGAGATGTAGATACAGCGTCGCACATGCTCTGTCAGTCCTGTGTCAATGGATGGGGCGCCTACGAGACATTGATCGTGCTGCATACCTCGTCGATCATACTGCTTTCAATGTGTATCAATAGAGCGGACAAAGAGTGTGTGTGTGGCAATCAGGTTATTGACTGCATGATTTTCTACCCCTGATCTTTTAGCCCACTCGATATTGAAAGAGGATGGGTCATGGAACGATTAGGCACACGAATGACCCGCACACGACTGGGGGGTGAATACGTTCATACTCCGGAAGCTAGTGAACGGCGGAGCAAGGTTATTCAAATGGTCAGACCCAGATACAGACTTGGCGTGTATCGACTTAAGTACTCATTTTAAACTCGCAGGGTTTAGGTCAGGCTTTGGAAGGGCAAAAGCTCAGCATGAAGTACATGGCTCCGTTCATTGCGCGACGAACACATAATGACGACAAGACAACGAAAATACACAGAGATGAAAGCATAGCGGCACATTTCGTGTGTCAGGCTCTTGTCAATGCCCGGGCGCTTACGAAATATACTTCGTGTCGCATACCTCGTCGAGAAACCTGATGTTAGTCTTTCGTCAGTTGGCACATGTTTTTTTCTATAGTGCTCCTGACTGGCGAGGATCTTTTCTCAACGAACGACTACGCCACCACTTATTCCTCGTCGGGATTGTTCTTGGCTATTGATATTTATCTGGATCACATTTGGTTGGTGGGAAACGTTGAGTCGTTCTACGATAGCCCCCTCAACTTTTCTTTAACGAAATCGCCGGTTTGGAAACCAGCTTCCGACCGTATCTCCTGAAATACGGTGTCCATTGACAACCCGACCGACGTCATCGTTCGAAAGTCCTTTCCAAACAAGTGTACGAAAATATGTTTTTATAGCACCCTTCCTCGTGTCGAGCAGCCATGGAACGGTCGTTGAAGAAAATCGATGGTTTCGGGGGGGGGCTATCGTAGAATCAGCCCGTTGCTTTCATTGATTGTAAACTCTGAAGAAAACAAAACTGATTTATCCAATAACACGGTATACTTGCATTGATCACAAACCTCTGACGTCAGTTGGCATCGATGCTATAAAATTCGTTTTTCACTACGTAAGCTAGACAACTAGCGTACCGTCAATGTTTCTCGGTTTACTGTTTTGGCGGTAGTCCAGATGGGGATCGATTTCCGTACTATGCGGTGTGGAGAACCTTTGCGCGGTGCAGGGGGGTTGGTATCACCAAGTATGCATTTATAAGCCGCCCGGGAAGCAGTATAATTGTATCCAATTGCTGTCTGGAAGCTATCACATCACAAGAAAAATGAATTTACTCGAAGCGGGTACACCGAATGGGACGAAGTCCACTTGACAAGTGGTTGTTAACAGCTAGAAGTCCAGCCTTCATGCGGTTCACCGAATACCTCACTGAGCTTCGCGCTAGGAACACGAGATGTCGGCCTGGTTAGTGATAACCCGATGCGCTCCATCCAGGCGTTTAAAAAATGCGGGGCGCTATGGATCCCTTACTATATCTTATGCACGAAGAAACTGTCTCCGGCCAGACAAGTGTACCGGGCTAAATGTATGCGCACTCACACAATAATCTCAAGACAGTTGTATTCGAACACGGTACAATTTGTATCACAGCTAACGAACATCGATGCATATATGTTTTTTCGCAGTCGTATTTTTTATCATTTCTGTCATTCGGAATACTTCGACGTTTTGCTGCTCCTATTGTACAGCATTGTGTTTTGGCTTGCTTCCACAACGACGCTCGATCTCATGAATTTCAAAATAACGGGCAAACACACGGAACCGGTTGCTACTGGCTGTCGGACGGGTGCTACCATACATATAGTTCTACTAAGCTGAAAGGTTTTCTGACAGACGCAATGGTTGGTCTCAATATCAATGAAGTTCCAAATATTTGATGTAAAGTACCTTTCAGATCTACAGCTGTTCTGTTGGTCGTTGCGTTCCTCATCGGTTAGCACTGTATTATTTTCCAACCGGTTTTTGTGATACGGTCTATAGACCCTCATTCCAGGAGATGAGCAAGGCAAGGGGTGCAACCGTACTCTTGTGGCATGCGGCGGAGACGTATGTTTCAGTCAACGGAGACCGTGTCTAAGTGACGACTGGGGGGGAGGGGTTGTACTTGTTTGATGCAAAGCCATAGTCCTCTAGAGTATATGACCCCCGCACTTTTAACATGCCGCGACAGAACACGGTAGGGGGTGGGGCGAGCCGCGTAAAGGATGAGCCGCATGCTACGAGGAACAAACAGGTCGCCCCGGTGGCGTATCAGGATATCCTCGAGCCTGGTATAGGTCAGTTTCGTGAGTTCGAGCCCCGCCGAGTGCATACTGGTATAAATTGGTTGAGACTTTTTCTACTGCACAAATTAACTTGCGAAAAGCGCGAGAGCGTGCGTTAGCAACATTCGATGCAAAGTCGACGAGCCGTGGGATTGCTGAACCCTATGCGCGACAAATATGTGACGCAAGAACCAAGAGGGAGACGGAACGACACCTGTGACCATGGCTTGTCCAGAAGCTACAATGTATAAGTGTGAAAAACAAAACAAAAAAACATGAAAAGAATAGCAAAGGAACCACTTGTGAGGCAGACGTCCGCACCTCGTGCGATCTCTCTTGCATACGCGAAGGATGTTTTTAAAATTGGATTGACTAATTACATTTTGTAAACAGTTCCAAAGGCAGCAACGGGGATCCTCCTTAGGCCCAACTTTTTTTCGTTTTTGAAGGTATTCCAGCGAAGCTACATCCGCATTGCTTGATCGCTTCCTGGTTTCAGGATCAGCTCGTCCACGAGAAATGGGGGCTGCTTGTCATGCTGCGCCAACAAGTAAAACTACGATTTCGCCGAACTTTCATGAACGCGTCAGCTATGTTCGTACGATAACCTCAAGAGTAATATATGGCCGGTGTTTGAGTGTCTATTTTCGGCATTTTTAGTGAGGGTACGGCGTGAAAGTATCGTGGTCGCCCTATATCTATAGAACATATCAACTACTTCTTCCTTGAATAGGTGGTCCTCCAACTACGTGCTGCCCTCGAGGCGATAAATCGACAGAAGAGAACAGACACCGCACCAGCGAATGGCCAACAGGGTATTGTAAGGTCTTCATTGTAGTCGAGGCAAGTTGTTTTGTCTTAAAAACAAAAGTATTATTGACCTAACTCGTCCTCCGTAATTAGGTTCGCACATAATAATTCTTTCCAAAAAGGGTAGGTTTTGGTGAACCGAAACGATATGGGATACATGGAGCTCCATACGATTCCCGCTCACAATACTAAACGATTGCGAGAGGATGGACATTAAACGTTGCCCAAACTAGAAATTAAATTCTTGATACGAGGGAGGTATACAACTTCCTGAATAAAGTAGTTGTTACTACCAGATTCGTTCGCGATCGATGAATTACCTATTGTCGCACGAACCCCTTCTTGTCCTTCTCGTATTTAGGCTATGTGGAGCCGCCCGTCAGGTAGGTATATATTTTGAGGTGTTCTCCAAACCAAGTCTTGTGTGTGGTGTGGATCTCATCAGGTATGGAGCCTCGGTTGATTTGGTGAATCTCTGCCGCGGTATTCTTTCAAAAATATCATCCATCAACCCCGACTGTATTCTTCGCCATGAGCAATAAGCATTCTACAACTACGGTGGGTTACACATATTATCTGAATACTGTGGTGGCGGAGTTCCCTCAGTAAAGAACTGGCCAGTATCTTTGGCATACTATACCCTAATATTGCCCTAATTGTCATACAGCCACGAGACCAAGGGTTCGTTGGTCGGGGTTCACCTCTGTCGTCCTCCAAATCGTGCATTAATTCGCCTTCGGAGATATCTCGTGCGTGTATTCACGAGGTGCGGACCATTCCAGTACACCGACTACAAATTGGCTTTTAAACGGGTAAATATTAGGTTTTCTCAGTGTTCTTTCGAGGGAGATTGACACAAACGCAAGCGATACACCAGTGTTCATGCATGACGCGTGCAACGATCACGGACGGTAGCAGATTTCGCTCATACGAATTCCGTTTGGCTGGCACCCTCAACTAAATCGATCACTGTGATGACTACGACAATCCCACACGTCGTTGGAACACCAATAATGATGTGATGTGTATTGTACGTAGGCCCTAAGAAGGTTTCAGTTTGCCTCTAAGTCAGGTTCGGCAAGGCATGCAGACTTTCTGAGGCAAAGATGAACATCGAGGCGCCTGTCCTTCCCCTTGTGATAGGAACCGCAGAGGGGGCATCGAAGTGCCTGTGCACATCAGTGTTGGAAATTGGAAACGGGCCCTTACGTTCTACAATGGAAACCCACAGAGGGAAAAACAATGAAAATGCCAAAGAAAGAGATGCAAGGAGAGACACGCAACTCTATAATGGTTTCGAAGTCATCGGATCCGATCAGTACCCAAATGTTTAAAAGGGTAAACGAGCAACTTCCCAATCGTACCACATGGCCCGGTTTTCATCATGGCTCTGGAATTGGTTGGTGTCCTGGGCGCCCAACCACTCCGAGGTATACATTCAACACCTTGAGTGGCATGGCCACCGTAGTGCAAACACGAGGCACCTCCCTACCCACCCTATCGTATGTCTATTGTGAGCGATGCAACCTACGAAAGGGCTGTAGCAATATTTCGGACAATGGATTCTCTGAACACCACTATGGTTAGGTATTTGTTTACCGCTGTGTACCTCGTAGTACCGAGGCCGCCATGAGAAGGACGGTCGGATTGTCTTCACAGTTCTGCTCAACGTTGGGTTATTGATGAAGTACGCAGATGTTCTTAACCGAGAGCTTTCGGAAGCCAAAGCATGCCGCCTTTACAGTAGAATGTCTCCACCCTCCATAAATCTGCGGGAACGGCAGGAGTGCGCCATTAAGGGAGCCAACAACTCATTTTCAGGTACCCGGTACGTTAATATTAGAGTACTAAACCAAGAAGTGCCGTAGAGACGTCAAACACTTCCCCTTACAAAATAAATAACCGCCGAAATCAAAAATATATTACATAGTGTAAGCCCGTATCATGGTCGCCCGCCATTCTAAAATAGATCCATAGGGAACCCTGTAGTTATCAATGGGGGTCAGGCCATATTGGGGTCAAGCAGATTTAGAACTTGAGTTTAAATTTTGGAGGAAATGGTTCTAGCACACTGTTTACCCGTTGGAGATGAAGCTCACAGGGGGCTTCGCGGGCAATGGCCGGACTCACGCGTCAACCTCAGAAGTTATCAGAAACTCGCGTGTCTGGTCATTTTCTTTGTGTTTAAAACTTACAGGTGAAGCGCGCGTGCTACGTACGATCGAGGTAGCAATTTGTGGCAAACTAAATGGTTTCTGCGAATGACGGGGTCCATGCTGTGTGTAAGGTGTACAGCTCTTTACGCCTGGAGATACAAAACATATCTTGAAAAAAATATATACACTCCAGCTGTGAGATCGATTACTTCGTCGAAACTCATCTTTGCAAGCTGTGTGATACTCCGATCGCGCGTATTACAGTTTGTGTGTCCTCATTAAGGATATAGGTCGGCGATTCCCCTTACAACTACAGTGTAGCTACCAGGGTCAACAGGGTAATGTTAGGCAGTCTGTGCGCGAAAACAATAAAACCCGTTTCTGGGGGGACAAAATCTGACAGCTGTGGAAGGAGATGAATCAGTTTATCAAGTGAATGACGTAAGTCGAATATCCGGTGAGGGGAGGGCGGAGGTTTTTAGGACGTGGGGGCAAGATTTTGATCAAAAGGGGGGCGGGAAGAGGGGGGGGGGACTGATGGGGCAGGTCAATTTGTTCGTGGAAACTATAAATCCGTTTTATGGGGGATAGGGGAGGAATGTGGCGGGGGGGGCTGGGGGCGGGGGTGATTGGCTTTTGGTCGCATACATGTAGGGGTTTGCTACACGCGTGGTGCTAGGTCTAGGCGATGGTGCCGTTGGTGGGGAAGGAGGGAGCGTTGGGGGCGGGAGTGGGTGCGAATAGCAACAGCGGCATGCACGGCTCTAAAACATTAACGAGGCGATGTCCCGGGCGTGGAGATGTTTATTACCCTGGCTGATTTCAATATTAGGTTGGGAGTTTAAGCAAGAGAAAGCGAAGGGAAAAAAAGGGGGGGGGGAGGGTTTTCAAGCGGTTTAGGTCACATTAAATAAAAAAAATACACTCCAGCTATGAGATCAAAGATTTGGTCGACACTGATGTTCGCAAGATTGTGTGTGCTCCTCCGATCGCGCGTATTCATCTGGGTCTAAGCAATCGTGCGGGGTGTGGGGAAGGAGGGGGCGTTGGAGGGGGGGAGGGGGCATGAATGAAAGCTACGTCATGGATGGCTAGGAAGATAACTGTTGGTAAATCGGTAGCATCTGGGGAAAAGGTATTATATTTTTAAGACTTTCGTCTGGAGAGACATGCTGGAAAGTGGAGTGGGTCATGTGGGCCAACTCTCCACAGCCCAGTAACAACAGCTCGTTGTCGAATACCTAAACCTCCTCGCATAGTGCCTACTCGTACATACCCGTGGGACTACTCGTGGGTGATACCACGAGACGATCCCTTTAACTTACCTCCGTGACACAACGTATGTAACTGTAACTTATTGCTAGGCTGTTCGTTGAGACAAGCTATATCGTGTTAGCAACACTACAGGAATGTTCCTACTCGTCAATGTGTCCAATGAACACGATAGGGGCGAGCATGGTAGGCGCGTTGCTCCGATTTCCCAACGTTATCTCGGTGGAATGCACACTCGGAATACCACGTCACACGCCGACACTACAACAACCAAACAATCCGCACGATCCTATTGGCCAAGTGTCTGACGTACTCCAACGTACTAAATACCAACATACCGACAGAGACACCTTCGTCCGTTGTATTAACCCACACACTACAAAGAGTATTCTCGGAACATCCTGCTCAACAACAATGAGTGACAGCAGTTTTCATATTCAAACTGTCCAATCAGATTCTCCTATTACAGCAGCCGATACACTGCCGCTACCACGAACAATAACGACGTGATATCAGCTGGCTGGTAGTATTTACTACTCTGGCAGATTCTGATTTCAGGAGGGGCGTTTGGACAAGATAATATGTAAATAAAAATACACTGCAGCTATGAGATCAGAGATTTTGTCCTAAATCATATTTGCAACCTGTGTGGTATACTCCCGTCGCGCGCATTACGGGTTGTGTCCTCATTAAAAAAATATGTAGGCGACATCCGTTGCAACTACAGCGTAGCCATTAGGGTCAACAGGGTGCGCGAAAACTATAAAACCCGTTTTTGAGGGGGACAGAATATGACAGCTGTGGCAGCAAATGCATCAGTTTATAAAGTGAATCCTGGAAGTCGTACCACCGGTGAAGGGAGGGCGGAGGTTTTAAGGACGTGGGGGCCTGGTTAAGGTCATGAGGAAGCGGGGGGAGGGAGAAGGAGGTGGTGGGGGCGGTCGGGGCAGCTCAATTTGTGCGTGAAAACAGTAAATCCTTAAAGGGATAAATATGACGGTTTTGGGTAAAATGCGGAAGTTAATCATGGGGTGGGGGGGCGGGGGGGAGGACGGCGAGGCAGCTCAATCTGTGCGTAAAACCTATTCATCCTATATCTCCTGTAAGTCGAACAACCAGTGAGTACAGGGCGGAATGTTCGAGGGGGTGAGGGGAAAGAGGGGGGAGGGTGGGAGGGTGGGGCGAAAGGGCTTTAGGTCGCATGGATGTAGGGGTTTGCTATGCGCGTGATGCTGGGTCCAGGCGATGGTGCGGGTGGTGGGGGAGAAGGGGGCGTGAAGGGCGGGCACAGGGGGGGGGGGGGGGGTTGAATTGCAGAAGCGGCATGGAAAGCTCTTGAACGATAGTGAGGTGATATCTAGTGCGTGGAAATGTTTATTACTCAGACGAAATTCGATATTGGGTGGGGCATTTGAGCGAGAGAGAGCGGGTAAAAACAAAAAAAATTGGGGGGGGGGGAAGGGAGAATTTTGATAAGGTTTAGGTTATATACAATATGAAATACTCCTTCTGTGAGACATAAGATTATACTCATCGTGGCAAGATTGTGTGTTATACTCCGATCGCGCGTATTAGTCATATATGTAGGGACTTGCTATACGCGCGGTGCCAGGTCTAGGCCATCATGCGGGTGATAGGGAAGGAGGGGGCGTTAGAAGGAGAGAAATGATTGAAAGCTACGTCATAGATGGTTAGACCGATAATGACGTGATATCACTTGCGTAGGAGTGTTTACTTCTCTGGCCGATTTCGATTGTAAGTATGGCGTTTATAAAAAAGGGGCGGTAAAAAAAAACGAAAATGATGGGGGGAAGGAGGAGGGGGGGGGGGAGGAGGGCGGATATGAGTTAGAGCTATGGCATGGACGGCTAGAAAAAAAATAACGGGATATCAGCAGGTTGGTAGTTTACACTACGCTGGTTGATTTTAATTCTAGGTGGGGCGTTTGAACAAGAAGGATCAGGGGGGGGAGGGGGGTGGAGGGGCGGGCGGGACATTTTCTTACAGGGGACAAATCTGACGGTTGTACCAATATTACATGTTGTTGTATCGCCTGCCTGGTATTGTTCATTAGTCTAGAAGGTTTCATGTTGGATGTAGTATGCAACCGAGTTATTGGGTGTGGTAAACAACGTGTTAAAGCTTCGTAATTTGTTACTGTACATAGATCGCAGGAAAAATTGCTTCAATCAGTAGGTTCAATCATGTGGTTAAATGAGTTAGAGCTACGGCGTGGATAGCTAGAAATATACTGAGGTGATACGAGCTGGCTGGTAGTGTTTACTCCTCCGGCAGGTTTCGATTTTTGGTGGGGGGTTTCAGGAAGAGGAATCGGGCGGGGGAGATTGGGGGAGGGGGCAGGGGGTGGGCGGGACATTTCAATATGTGCGCAAAAACTGAAAATATACAAATTTGACGGTTGTAGCAAGAATACATCCCTTGATATCACTTGCCTGGTATTGGATATTATTGTAGGAGGTTTGATGTTAGATGAGGTATGTAACCCAGTTTTTGGGTGTGGTGAACAACGTGTTAAAGCTTCATAGTTTGTTATCGTACAAGGATGGCAAGATATAACATTTCAATCCATGGGAACATAACAAAGTTTTCAGACATCGCTAGTTATAAGCAAGAGATACCTATTGCCAGATACAACAGGCGAGGTGATGTGGTTGTGCAATGTCCCGCCACTGAGAACGAGGGGGAGAAGTGCGAATCGTCAATGTTTTGAAAAGGACGGTTGGTGTACCCAAGCTCAAATACGTTACTTCGTTAGTCATACTTTGCGTGGCATAGGTTGAAAGGCGATCATGCAGACGATAAGTACGAAATACCCTACGTAATACGTTGGTAGTGTGGTCTACCGCAATTTATCATCTGCCTGTACGTCCTTTTCACATCATTTTTGTCCCTAATGAACGATTTTACGGCCAATTTTTTTTGCGTGCCGATGTGGGGCTCTGAGGTCGCCAATTCTAAACAGAGATACATCTCACAATTACAGCAATTGAGGTGACGTGGGCATTCGGTGTCACCACTATTAGAGATACATCTCACAATTACAGCAATCGAGGTGACGTGGGCATTCGATGTCACCACTATTGAACACGAGGGTGACTTTACTTCGTTAGGCATATGCTACTGCGTTTGCTTGAGGTTGTCAGGCGATCATGCAAACGGCCGGTAGGCACGAAATACCCTGCGAAATAGGTTGGTTGTGTGGTCTACCGCGGTGTTAACATATGTGTTTAGCACATCTGTTTGTGACTATTTTTCACATTATAATTATCTAGTGTACCATTATACGCCATGTTTTCTCCCCACTGTCGTCGAATGTGTTAAGGTCTGTACATGTCGCGTCCATCTGTGGTCATCTTGTTCGTGGTGCTCATGAAAACATGCCCTAGTTTGTAGTAGATGATCTCTGAGTGGTGTCCCTTTCCGTTACCCCAAGCCAGGGTGTGTATGTCAACGCAACAGGTTGGTTGGAAACGACAAAAAAAGTTCCTCACACGTGATACAGAGGAGACGAGGCCCAAAACATATATTATGAATATTAAAATACACTCCAGCTGTGAGATCGAGTATTACGTCGAAACGTATATTTGCAAGCTGTGTGTGAGACTCCGATCGCACGTATTAGGGGTTGTGTGTCCTCATTAAGGATATAGGTCAGCGACTCCGCTCGCAACTACAGTGTAGCTATCAGGGTCAACAGGGTGATGTTAGGCAGTCTGTGCGCGGAAACTATAAAACCCGTTTTTGAGGGGGACAAAATCTGACAGCTGTGGAAGGAAATGAATCAGTTTATCAAGTGAATGACGTAAGTCGAATATCCGGTGAGGGGAGGGCGTAGTTTTTAAGGACGTGGGGGCCTGATTTTGATCAAAAGGGGGGCGGTGGGGGGGGAGGGAGGGGAGGGGACGGGTGGGGCAGGTCTATTTGTGCGTGGAAACAATAAATATTTCTTGTGGGGGAGGGGGGGGAATATGGCGGGGGGGGGGGCGGGGGCGGGGGGGGAGTGCTTTAGGTCGCATAGATGTAAGGGTTGCCTATACGCGATGTGCTAGGCCTAGGCGATGGTGTAGTCTAGTGCACTTCAACCGTGATTCGTACAATTCGCCGATTGCGTTTTGAGGCTCGTAACCTAACCAGCTGTATGACCGTCATCCCACACCCCACGTCGAAGAAAAAGTCAAGCCATGACTGATATACGTTCTCGTGGGCTGTTTGTTTAGAGATTTCCATGGTTGAATGCACATACCCAGGATACGGCGTCAGGATTACCCACATGTCGACTGCATCGTGTTACGTAAAAAATCGTAAACTCTTAAATTGGCAACTGAAACGTTTTTCGTTGCAGTTAAGAAACGGTGATGATTGCGACAATTCCCCGCTTCCAGCCTCTGACAGCGGAATGAAAATGTATTACCTCCCTTTTGTAGCCTTACTGTAGTCCATCCACATCGGGTCCAGAGCTTTTGGGTAGTTCTTCAGGCGCGGAGCCCCGCCATCGAAAACCCCAAAACGTGTAATTTCTACAATAGAAAGAGTACGCGTGTTCGACGCATGAATATTTTGTGTTTCGGAGTGTTATCAGGTGAGGAGCTCCGTACCTCAACCTAAAAACGAATATCGAAAAAGCTCAAAGTACAACACCATCAACATACACATGTGATAGGTACACGAAAGTATTCAGTTCTTCAAAAAATGGGGTTCCGACGACCTCGTGGTTGGTGTTCTCCGCCAATCTGACAACATTTCCATATGAAAAGGAGTGATATGACGCATTCTACGATAGTGAAGTGCTATGACGCATGCAACGATAGAGAGGTTTATCACTTTTTATGCTGGGCTTCTCCAGTTTGGGAGAGGTTAATACCTCCCCCGAAACAGGGTATGGAGAAAAAAGGAACAATCTACCGGATGAAAAACGACATGAGATAGGTACCCAATCAGAAGCTTGTTAAAATAATGGCCCCATCATTTCGAAACCGCTGCCGTAGCATGAGTCGTAAGCCTGTCTCAGCACGCGATATTTTACCCGATACGATTGTCTCATATCTCTTGAGAGCAATCGAGGCAGACCAGGTAAATTGGCGATGTTGCTTGTATTGCAAGAGAGGTACATGCTAATTAGACCTTAAAAACGAGCAACACGAAAACGTTGAGTGGGGCGCATCATGATATTGCGGTTAGCTACATTGCAATCATGCCATGCGACAACATCTTATCTTGCACCTCCTACGCCCCGGGCATTGGTGCCACGGAAACAGGGACGGCATTCAGTGCCCTTGGGGGTCGCCATTCCATAAATATGGCACGTATGGGCAGACAATGACAATTGTCACACATTTTTGGCGGTCGGCGCTGTTGGTGTGTTTTCCGTTCAACAATGTGCATCGTAAGCTTAAGTTTTTGATCACTAATAATCGTTGCCACAAAGAGCAGAACAAACCCACAATTAGTCCACAAAACAAACCCACAAGTAGTCCACAAAAAAAGAAAGGTTCTACAGTAATACGTACGAAGTCTCCTTCCGTCCCGTACCTATTTCTGCACCCCAAACTGAACGATATATATACATATTTCGACTGTAAGGCTCCTTACATGACGACTCTGCACCCCACACAAAAATATATGTATTGAGATACCGAAAGGAAACTCCAATGACAAAAACAGCTGTCTAAGTAGTGAAAATAATTATGTTGGGAACAAATGACGACGTTCCTCTGTCTTTTCGCTACGACAAGGAGCCCCGTCATCCAGAAATATATTTTACGCCCAAATGTTTTCCCCCTATCTTAAAGAGCGGATAGTGTGAAGCGGTTTACCTCCCCAATTGATAACCTACGCGAGAATATATGGAAGGATTCCGGAGGGGGGGCGGGGCGGGGGCACGAACAGATCCTATCAATAAAGAAGTTTGGTGGGCACCAGACGAAAGTTACAGTGCAAATAGAAAAAGAGAAAGGCAAGCGCTAAGAAATATTGTGAAAGGCCAGAAACATTTGGAGATATACGAGGGGGTGAAGGAAGATTTTGGAATCAAAACGAATCTGCACGGCGCAATGGACTACGCGAATAAGCTTAAACTGCGATTTCCAGTGATCGGGAGGAGGACGACATGTCTACTAATAATATGTGCCCGCGTGGCACCACACGGGGACAAGATGAAAACAATTACAAGGACTCAGTAATTAGGAGATCGTGGGAAATATTTCTGGAGAAACGGGATGCGTTACAGGACAGGATGAGGAATTTTCGACGTACGTGACATGGAGGTAAAGTGTGATACACTATTGGGTAGCGTGAAAACGATCGCTACGGTAGGAGCTAAATGGTAGCCGCAGACGGTTAAACCAGAAGAAGATAGAAAACGAAACGGGTTTCTATGTAGAATACCAAAGAAGCGAATTGGCGCCCAAATGTTGGAGGTGTCTCTATTAAGAGTACGAACGGCTTGCTCAGACTCGAAAGGGATGCGTGGTCAATGGTTAAATAACCAAGGCAAGCAACAAATGAGTGTGCCCCACTACTCACTCTCTGCCCCACTACTCACCACCGTGTCCCTACTACTTACAGCGACACCTCCAATATCTGGGCGCTCATTACGCTTTCGCATGCACTACATAAGCACTGTTTGCTCATCCGACGCTATTCTTGCTTGTCCGTCTCTGGATACAGCCTATCCCCTAGGATAGAGATCGTTTACTCGTTACACTCTATAAACTTTTCCACAACAAATTCGTCAAAGTTCCTCGTCTCCTGCATCACATCACGGTTCACCTTGTATAGTTCAGTATAGTCATATCTTTTTTCTACAATAGGGGCCCTACTCTCTGTTTTTGTGGCACACGAGCACATGCATATGTGCATCCACGTCCTCCTCCTCCCGACTACTGGTATAGCTGTTCCTTCTTTCTAGTAGGTCCAAGTTCCTTACACGAAATCGAATTTTCAGCTGTTTGGCGTAGGCCTTTGGGGCGTGTATGTTTTCATTCCAATGCATCCCCTCACCCCTCCGTATGTCTCCAAGTATTCCTTTCCTCTTACCTTACTTCTTAACGCTAGTCTTCCCCTTTCGTTTTCCTTTCATTAAAGTTCTGACTTGTAGCCGCCAAGCTTCTCTATAGACGGTACCTATTCTTTGTTTCTGCGAAGATCCTCGAGTATTTCCTTCACTACGCAATCCCATCATATAGCCGCTGTTAATTTGGTTATTTTCTCATATACAGTCCTATTAGCTATGGCTGGCCACCTCATTTGTGGCGTATTCTCTATTCTGTATTAAAATTTCATCTTCCTCGCCGCTCTATTTGTTTCAAATGGGTACGTGCCTAATTCTGCTCTTAGTACTGTATTCCCTGTCGTGCTTGAGCACCTACTAAAGTGCCTCTTTAGCTTCTACGATCTGCTCTAGACTATTAGTTCCAATTGTTTTACGAACTCCGCGTCTCCTTCCCCCATTTCCCCCGCATACCCTTGCCTTGGCACAAACACATTCATCATGATACGTACATATATCCTAGTATCGAGGTGCAAGTCTGTCAGGATCGCATCGATCTTCTCCACTTACTTGTGGTTTACCCTTTTCTAGCACTTTCGCTATTTGTGCATCATAGGATACATCTTTTGAAACCTCTGCAGAAGGTGCGTATACTGGTCTACGGCTAGTAGTCATCTACTCCCTGCTTCCATTTAGAGTTACCGGGTTCAGCTTGTCTTTCGTTACATACAACTGCTGCACACTCATTTTACGTTCGTTGTCACTGTCCATTTCCTAGTTTACCATAATGCCTTCGGTATCGGTTCTTGATATCCTTCGGGTGATTATGTGCGTAAGGTGGATTGATCGCCTGAATTTGATGGAGCCCACCGCTTGCGTGATGCTAGCAGGCGACGGTTTGGGCGGCGGGGAAGGAGTGTGGTGTACCCAGTCTGTACGTGGATGTAGTCGTATGACCATCCACCGTCGCATCTGTCCCATACCGGAACGAAGCACGTCGGTTTTTCACAAACCTAGAAGTGAGGCAGGGGTGGTCATTTGAAACTTCATCACAGCATACATGAACTTGAGCGACTGCAAGAATGGTTGGAAAGGTGAAATAGTTGTATCACTTGTCGGGTATTGTCTGTAACACTGGCCGTTTTGGATCCTCGTGGAGCGGAGGGAGAAGGAAAGCGGGGGATGGGGTGGATGGAGAGGTTGCTTTTGATAGGGGGTCGCCGGAAGTGGGTTTGGAAAATAAAATATACCTCCATGCCGAATGCAGTTTCGATCCCCAATTTTCCAAGGTATAAATCGGGATAAATTTTACGAATACACGCAGCACGGCAATACACACTGGTAGGTACAGTCCTACCAAACGGAATATACCCGTGGTGAAGGGTATATGAAAGATGTACGGCGGTGCGCTGGCGCACGTCTTTCGCACATTCCCCTTCGTCCATCGCATGCGGATTCAACGTACGGCTTGCCGCACCCCCGTTTTTCTGTGCTGCAGCTTTTACCGCCAAAGGAGAAAACGGTCGTGACGCCCCCTTTTCACCGTAGAAATAAAACGTTTTCGATGTAGCCGGGTTTTACGTTTCAGCCATTTCGCTGTACGGGAGGTTTCGAGGGTACGTTACGCCATACTTTAAGAGAAAAATATTTTTAGGCCGTTTTCCCATTGGAAAATGTTTTGTTTAAAGGATTTCCCAACACAGGCTGCTTTAAAGCCCTTGAAAAGCATTATGTCACGTCTTTATCACAGACGCGGAAACTTTTTCAATGCCCCGTGTTTCCCATATATGCCTCACGATCACTCAAAACTCCAACCGGTCGTCTTTCATTTATAGAACCGGCGATATCATGGGGTGTTGCAGTCAGATGTTTCCGGTGTGTAACTTACAGCTGCTGCTGCTGTGGTACACCGCGCACAACGCGTCATGCATGCTCTTGTTCTGACTTTGATGGCGAGACTTTGTCTCAACGTGATCGAATTCAACTTCGTTTCTCTCGCAGATGTCTAGCAGGTGAAGACGCTTTAGTGTTTGAGCGATTGTCGCCCTGAGCTACGTGTTCGTCCACGACCATTTGACTGTATGTGGCGTTTTATTTTTTATTTTTCCTGTCTCTTTTTTGTGTTGGGCTTCGCACTTCGTATACTTTGCGCCAGTATCTTACATCACTTCTGTACACTGAAAAGGCCGTAGTGCCTGCCTACAACAAGATGGTAAAAGGACCCAAGACCAACATCTTGAGAATATTTGTGCATTATATCCGCATAGAATGTCCGAAGCTTGGAATCAGCTCGAAATGCGATGCCGCACCACTAGACGGAAGCGCAAGACTAACCCTGCTCGTGGCGCTATCGCGTTGACCGATGATATATACCTATATCTATATATAAGAAGAAGTAAAATCAGGAAGCACCTGCAATATGGCTACTGGCGATGGACCCTCCCGTCAATCTCCAACCACAACCAGAAACGCAACAACGGGATATAGAACTCTATAAAACAAAGAGTATCCAAGCGTTCTATGTGCGAGCAAACCACACACCACGCGCCACACGTCAAGCATGCACACATCCCCAACGCATACCACACACGGAATGTTCATTTCAGTACAATCGCCACTGGTATACGTGAACAGCAACCCCGGACAAGCTCCTTCGGAAAAAAGGCCACGGCGACGAACGGTCAGCCGTGGCTGCGTCAGGCACTATCAGCGCCCTGACGCACAATCTCCAAGGCAGAAAATCAACAAACTCGGAACTCAGAAAACAGAAAATAAGCCGCTCAAACCTCCCCCCGTCAAACCACAACATGATCACAAACGAAAATCATATAACACTGTGCGAATACGCGATTCCTGACTCCGTCTTCAACCGCTGCGCATTGAGCTATTTTTGGAGAACGGCCGGCGTGTAATGGAGCACGCTTGACACCGGCTCCCAGTCGCTCGCTGCCCCTCCAACCTTTCCAAGGCCATCTCGACGACGATAGTCGTTAACACCGGCCGGCAGTCGCAGCAAGACCGCCGCATTTTATGCCATCGGATGGGGGCTTCGACCGAGCCACCGTTGCACTATGTTGAAGCCACACGATCATATGCTCCACGCCTGCAGGTTGGTCTCCCGAACTCGACCGACGGAATACGTCAAGGTGCGTGCGACAAACTATATCGCGCAGCATTTTGGCGCATTCCGTTGAAAAGATACCGACAACAGCGTCATCGATCGATGCCTTCAACACGCCCACACGAGCCCCCGTCTCAACATCCGAATACGGGAATGTCATGGGTCGTTGCGAATGCAGCGTCAGTGTGACGCCAGCGTCCACGTCACCTAATGCATGGACGCCCTGCCCCAACGACATTACAGCCATCGCCGCGCGCAGCACAGCACCAGCGATGTGCTCGTCAATAGCGGGAGCTGCATCCACCTCCACCGCTCTATCTTGACGTCCGCACCCCTTCAGTAAATAATTCTTGAACGGCGCCATAACGTCGATGTCGAGTTTCTATCCCGGAGGATTCAACTCGATGATAACCACATCGCCTCCGCCAGCGAGAAAAAAACACTGCACGGTAACCCTTGCGGTCCCCACGGAAGTTCTATTGTTGAGAAGGTTTTTTCGGAGTTGCGTCTCAGTACCACACTCCTGGACCAAATATGTCACCACACGCGGTTGCTCAACATCGGCCCTCGTTGAAGCGGTTTGCGACAGGCCCAGCTGTTCCCGCACGGCCTTTTAATACCTCGTCCAACATAGGTTGAATGACTAAGCCTGAATCCATGTCCCCTTGACCTTAGCTGCCGCAGAACGCACCTGGAACCGCAAGACGCCCCCTCCAGATGCCGCACCTGGACCCCCGAGTGTGGTCCGTTCTCTACCGAATCCAATCTACTGACACTAGATCCGGCAGGGTATACGACCTGTACACGCGCAGAGGAAATAGTGCTGGAATCAGCACACTACAGCTGCGTCGTGGGTGCCTGTTGATATACTATAATGCAACGAAGAACTTCGGCTGCATACTGTTGCCGAACGAGTTGGAAAACGTGATGCTGCATTGTATCGGTGAGCCAGTTATCCAGCGGTGCCATCTTCCAACGCAGCACCCGCATGTACACGTAGAGGGAATGCTTCTGCGTAGTTGTTTCAGGGGCAGGTTCAGCCTCCGTAGCAACCCCTCTTGAAGCGGTCTTGTACCCTCTAGCTCGATTGGTGGCAGACGTAGGGGCCATCTCGATCGTCCTGCTGTGAGCGTGTTGATCGGGACCGCTTGTGAACTGTTGCTACTGCTTGAGAGTGTGGCCGTGGTCCTGACAACGGACGCCTTCCCTCCCCCGTTACACCCTGACTTCTGGGGCAGTACCGCTTTTTGTGACCTTTCATGCCAACGATGTAAAATTGTGAATCGTCGTACCGGCGGTTCCACTCTGCGTTGATAACCGCGACCATGTCACTCTCGGGTCAATCGTGGTCGCTGGCACAAATTCCTTACGGCTTGGTGGCCGATAATGTCACCGACCTAGAGTCACGATGCTGTCACCGACCTAGAGTCACGATGCTTTGCCGTTTGCCGGCGTGCAGCATCGTTGGCCTCAAATACAGCTTGGCACGGTGGCGGCTTGACATTTATGCTGAGCAGTGCGCCGGGACCATGCGTTTTGATTAAAAATCGCGTCTACCTTTCCGCATGGAGTGAACCTTGGGTATATCCATTGTAGGTGCTAAAAGCATTTTCCAGTACCTTGCCACCACATACACCATGCCGTAGACCGCCGGGTTTCACCACCTTCGTCAGGCCGCTGTCAGAAAGATATTTCCGCAGGGAATGCTTGTTCGTGAGCACTCTGCGGTCTACGGTAGACCGTTCGCATTCAAATTTAGCACATGAAATATCTGGCGGAAAAATCTCTAGTTATTCGTGAGCTCAACATCATCGACAGCAAACGTCTAGGACCTTTCGTTACGTCCTCCTCGCAGAGATCGATCGAGCCGTTGCCATCGTAGAGTTCATCTGCCACTTTACGTTGGGTCACGGTGTCCACGACCTCTCGCCTCCTACGGAACACCCGGTCTCCTCCATCTTATTTTGTGATACACATCTGCCGCTCGTACTTCCAACAGACAAAATAAAATCAATGCATATCGTGGAGGCTAACAACATCACTACCGAACGTAGGGGGACTCTCTTCCCAAAGAGTCACCTTCACGTCCGGTTCCAACTTAACACCGGCTGGGTCTCCATGTCTGTGATTATCCCAACATTAGGAATGGAGTGCGCCAGTGACCTGCGGTCGTGCTCTTCTTTATGCGGTAGGCTCTCTCATTGCTTTCGTCTGGTGTCTTTCACGAAAGCTAAACCCAGTGATTTCCGGCTTCCAAAAATGAAATAACATTTTTGAGCAGAAAGAAGCACACGTTGACGAATTTAATTGAACTGAACCGACTGACGACCAGGTGATAGGTGATTTCAGCTTCGAGGATTTCCCTGCGTAGGCTCAGAGTGTGGTTGTCCCACTTGCAAGCTTTCGTTCGTTATCACAGGGACAAACTCCATGCAATCCGCGATTGTTACGAAATTTGTGGGGTATTTGTCTCTATGGCCACTGGCAAAAGTTCAACACATTGCTTACCACAACTGAGCCATGTAGCACTCTCTCCGCCTGAAACGGCGGTAAAGAAGGTCCACCCGTTATACGAACCGATCTGTCAACATCCAAGCTGATAAGTTTCTTGGGTATATAACGGGGAAAGTACTTTTTATGCTCGACATGGGTAACGTCGAAAAATATTTTTGTATTGTTGATGGTGGGATTCAAACCAACGACCCAAAAACCCATGGTCTGTCGACGACGCCATTTGTTAGGTTATCGAAGTGGGACACAAAGTGTTATCTGCTAGTCTGTCTATGGAAAAGGTCGTCGGAAATTGCTCATTTTCTTAGCCTTAGGAAAGACGTAAAGTTGTTATTTCCCAATGTCCCCGATAGCAACTGGGAACCGAGAAGCATACCTCGGTTTCATTTGCGGATTACCCCGAGTAGGTAACGGCAACCTATAATGCGAAAATGGCCAGTTACCTATCAAATCAAATGATTTCAGGTCTTTCAAGGCCGTACTTTAACACCATGGACCTCCCTGTCCACCACTCAACAGTCACTCAAAACAAGCTGCATCCAAAGTTTCTGCGTGCGTAAAAATATGCAATGATTCGACCACAGCGGTACACGAGTGTTCATTCTGGAGATCAGCATCGACCGAGCTTTCCCACGGGCTATTAACGAACGAGATTTTGCCGTACGTGACGACAATTTGTACAACATACACGTGATTGCAAGGGAATTGAAGATGAGCATTAGCAAAGTAGTTGCGGCTTGAGTGTGCTCAGCCTACTCTCCGATACGCGCAGCTAACATCCTGTACGCTTGGCTAATATCCAGATTTACCACCGTTGGCGTGCAGTAAAGGTTTCCCTATAGAGCGGATTAAATAGTGTCGGTTGCCCGCTACAGTGCTGGTGAAGTCCATACAAACGGACTGAGCAACGGGGTACTGTCAATGTTCGGAGCAGTGCAGGCTGCCGCTATAGTGCTGGTGATTTCAGCTGTCACATACCGGCACTACTAAGAGAATACAACTGCAAGACGCTTTTGACAGCGCCCTCGAAATAAGTCTAACGAATGCTCTAAGTCCCCAATTTGTGTTCCATGTATGCAATGTGCACAACCCAACTCCCCGTTCACAAAAGGACAGACATTGGGCGTCTTGCTGGACCTTAAACACAGTACGCTTTTACAACTAGCACACAGAGTCGGGGCCACCGCCACACACTAGGGTTCTTGCGGCACCTATTGCTTCAGCCTGTTCGTGCTGGACACCGTTTATCTTTCCTGTAGAACGATAGCCTAATATTTCTTCCCGTATGCCGTTTGCCACATCTGGCGCGGACGAAAACCTGTTTATCAATTCTGTGGTAGCGGCCTCCTTCGACGACGTTGCTTCCGTAATTCAGTCTCAAAACACATTACACGATATTTAGGCATTCATAACTGTGGTTTGGCGGCCTCGTTCTTTCCTGTTGAACACGTTAGCCACCAAATACACTCAATGAAAATGGAGCGCTGTGATTTGGTTGTCAGGCATTGTATCGTTAAAACCTACCGGTAACTGTAACCACTATTGATGGTTATTCCAGTAAGCATTGGTTACAGGTCGACTGCTGTGGTGGAGGTGAGCGATCTTAGATCTTAGTTTCGAGGCTTGCCAGAGTCCCTCACCCGAATAACTACAACAATAGCCGTATTGAAAACGGTTTGACGACACACATAGCCATATTACCATTGCATACGCTGCTACCACAAGATACACACTATTCCTTATTTCGACGGCCCAAACTCAGTGGTGAAAATTTGGATATATAACAATTTGGCAGTGTAGCATCGGCGCTAAACGAGACCCAGGATGAACACTACTGTGGCTACCTTAAGAAGGCGCACTTTATCGTTGCCGCCGTCATTCTGGACGATGTTGCCCGAAAAGTAAGTTTTCCGTCGTCATAAAAAAACTGGAAGAAGCGGATGTGGCACCAACGTCGGAGGTAAAGATGGAGGTGCTTAGGATATGCATAGTAGTAGTCATATTTCAATACACCCTCGCATTCCTACTATGCCGAAAAGGAGCACGGTAAGGTTCCACCAACCAGCCAAATATTGTTTTCTCCTAGCGCGTAGCGACGTGACGGGTCCGACCAGTCGCATGAAGTGTGAACGGCATCGTTCCAACAACACCTCGTAAGACGGACTTAGGCTCCTTGTGCCCACGTTCTTGCTTATTGACGGTGCAAAATGGTTTTGGTGGAGCCATTTTAGATCCAGCGATTGGGATTAAGTTGCAACCGCGTTGCCATATTTACACCACGCAATTCGATCATTCTTCTTGTGCGAATTTAGGGTTCTCCTTCCCGCACATTTTGATCTAACTCAAAAGCCATCATGGTCACCGCCGAAAAAATATACAAATGGAAACGGCACAGTGCTTGTCTAGCCTATGCATTGATTAGGATGTTTTACAGCGTCTCTGCCGACCAACGCCAACCCCGCAATACACATATAAATTTTCACAGGGTTGGTACCAACCAAGGCCAACGCCGGCGTTTACAAAAATATTCTTACTCACACATTCGTCTGTCAAGCAGGTTCACCTTTGTGTTTTTCGTCTCCCTACATCAGGATTCTCTGTACCTCACCAAAACACAAAAGCAAGTGCAACGCGATCACCAACCCCACGGCCGCGGTATAAAAAGTAATCGTACTGCCGTACCTGAATGACACATCTACGAGTTCGGGGTTTGAGAAGGCCCGTCATTCAGAGAATAGCTTTGCTCAAAAGCGTTACCTCTAAAGCATCACGTATCTATTTTTCGTGCCATGTTTTCTATTTAAACTTATATACGCCGAATCAACTATAGAACAGAACAGGCCAAGGAAAAAAACCCTCCTGTCAGTCCAATAATGTGGTGCGGGAAAGCTTCGGATGGTGCTTGCAACTTAAATTGTACTTTTTCGTGGCAACGGGTGTATCCAAAATACGACCATAAGCACAACTGAGGTCTGGCTCAGATGCAGTGCGGCCCATTCAGGTGCGCATGGGACGGAGTCGGGGTTGGACTGGCAAAACACTCACGTTCTTGGAAGTGTTTGACGCAATTTTTTGTGCCATGGTCAACATTTAAGGGTGAGAGTTGATCTGCCGTCTCCTTGCTAGGGCTTGCGGTGGTAGTCGAGTATACGGTGGACTACTCGTGATATGGACGGTGAAGTTCATGTTTTACGTGCCGTCGCCGAAAGCTTGAGATAATGAGTTGGTAAAGTTCAACGATGATCGACGAGCAGTGAGAAAGCTGCAACCTCAGCGCCAAAAAATCGGACACGCGCGCTGGTGATAGGTCTACACGCGTGCGACAACGGCATTCATACAGCACGGGGAAAAATGGGCCACGGACCCACAAAACGAATTTATATATATAAATATATATATATATATATATATATATATATATATATATATTGTTTCACACGTCCACAACCATACGGAATACACAATCAAGCCATGTAGCACGGGCTGTAGCATGGGTAGCACCTACATATTCGCATGGAGACCTCCACGCGTGAAGCTTACCCAAGCACTGAATTTGAGGTGCAACGATTGTACAACCTGGCCATTTAACATCATCGAACACTGATTGCCAGAAACAAAAGAGTGCAGCATGATAACAATTCCTCGGCCTACTGCAGGTCATGGGCATTCGAACAGTATACAGCAGCTCCTCACTTAACCCCGTGCATGGATCACTCCAACACCACAACAGAGGTGAACGAACGCTTTTTAGAGGATCATCTCTTGAGGAGGTCTGCCCGCCACTAAGAAACGTACTTACATCAAAATGATAGTGCAGCCCGAAAACCTCGTCAAGGCCTAGCATACACAAAAATGGAAATAATGTAAAACAAGAACAATTTTGGGATGATTGGGTTTAAGGAAGTCAAAGAAAATTAGGCAACAAGTGATATCCCTATCAACGTAGCACGTGTTCCACTTCCAAGGCGGTATTGTTCGTACAGCGTTCCCACTACCGACACTATTAATAGCTACCGCAAGATATCCAAAAATTGAATCCTTGATTCATGAAATGGTTTGCTCAAGGCTTATCACCAACGTTGTATTTGGCGCGCCAGGCAATCATCACGCAGTTGGAAATATCCGTATTTACTCAAGTAAAAGAGAGGGATCTAAAAACAGACAAAAAACCTGACCGGCGGGATACGTTTCTTTCACGGGAGAGGACGGTGCATTGTATGCCAGCTTCGCTTCAGAGGCTCTTGAGGCTTCTGAATATTCTGATATAATCAACCAGCCTTTCTTATCACTCTGGTTCTTGTTGGGCGCCATATTTACTGCTGCACCGGGACCACATTGATGGGAGGGAACGGTGTATACAATATTCGGTATGAAGCCTCATGACAGCTTTGGGTTGTGGCGTCCGCGCGTCAACTCATAACACATACATGAAGTGATGTCTCTATCGCACCTCTGGTTCTTTACGCCGTTTATCGCAGTTTTTCGAACGAATTTTTCAGCATCGGATCTCAATCCGGGTATAAAAATCCTGAACTTGAATTGAAGCCCTTGATAAAGTGTATTGGTTCATGCCGGTCTTACCTTAGAATGCGTCGCGGCTGCTAAAGGGTTACCTATTGTATGGTACTTTGGAACTTGTCACTCAAGGACCTCGGTACCCTCACCCAGGGCAGCAATCGGTTGATTTTGGCAGATGTCGAATGCGAACTTCGTCCAAGAAACTCTTGCCTGAGGCAAGCAGGAACGTTTGTATTTTTCTGTGGCTGTTCACGTTCTACCCCAATAGAGACACAAACGTATAGCAGAGCAAAATCCCAGATGATGTATATTTGTACCATCTCCGGAGCACCAATATGCGATTGCATCCTTAAATTGCCTTCGAGTTGTTAATAGATCCATAGGAAGAGAAGGAGGTCCTTCTATTGTGTCCCCAGACGTGAAGTCAATGCTGGGAGGGAGCGCGCGAGTAGTGAGAGGAAAATTAATCGGATGAAGAACAAAACAAATAGGAGATTCTCCAACCTTCAAGGGGGGTCATGACATGCTTCGGGTAAAGCTTGCCACTTTATGTTTCTTTTTGGAAGACAAGGCAATTTACAAAAAAAATACGAGACAGAGTGGAACACCTCCAGAGGACTCTACGGGTCATGCCCCACCCCGCGGGTCGGGTCAGTGTTGAGGTATTAGTGGGGTAGAGGTCCGTTTGACCACTTGCAAAATGTTAACCAAAAGCTTACCCAAACTAAGCCTTACAACACTCTTCCCCCTTAAAACGACGGGACAGCAAGTCGGCCACCTATACATACAGGCGGACCTGTGGTCAACATGCAACCGGTTATATTTCCAAAATATACTGGGGGTGATATTTTCATGTTCGACATAGGAAAGGCTGTAAAAGCTTTGTTACTGTAGATGGTGGGATTTGAGCCCACGACATAAAAAAAACGATCTTATAACGATGACGTGATTTGTTAAGGACTTGGGGAGTCGCACAGGCATGGGTGGCCGAACACGCCGACGCTCATCGCACCAAAACAGGCGTTCCTGTCTCCATAGCTAGACCGTTAGAGGTGTGGGAATGGATTTGGAGGAGCCGCATCTTCGACTCATGGTCTAAACGTAGAACTGGAGTTTCCGCGAATCTCTCATATTCCCGCATATTCGTCTAATCAGGGTTGGTTACGAGTAGTGTTAAGATGGGGCCTCGAAAATCGTGTTATCATCCGAATGAAGATTATTCATGGTGGTTTCGCATTATAATATTGGCGTTTAATATTCGGTAAAGTTAGTAAATAGATCGGAGGCAGGTCCCTCCCCTCTCAGAAGCCATCCGGGGCTCTGATGGACACGAATAAAGCTACGTCTCTACAAAGGTGCAGAAAGTGAGTACTCTCCGAGAGCGTGTCAATTGGCAGACCTGCAGGTGGCACCATTTGTCCCCGTAACAAATATCGTCGTAGACAGACCAAGGGTCGTTGGGGTCGCGGGTCAAAATCCCAAGATCCACAATATGTATTTTTTGGCATACTCTCCCCATGTCGAACTTGAAACATGCACTCCCCGGTATCACCCGGAAATGAAACCACTTACACATTAACAGGTCTGCCCGTACGTCCGGTCGATCTGGTATCCCGCCGTTTGAAAAGGGGAGTGTTTCAGAGCATAGTTTGGGTAAGCTATTGGTTAACCTTTTGCAAGTGGTCAAACTGATTAATACGCCACTAAAAGCTTGACAAAACACCTCAATATCAGGTATCCTTCCAATTTCACAGGTCGAGAGCGCTTGCTACGTACGCTCGAGGTGGCCGTTAGTCCCTAGTATGTACCAGCTATTGTTTAATGAATGAATGGGCTCCTTGACCCTCAGCTCTTAACCGTCGGAATCCTTTTTTATTCTGAGAAACGCCTGCTGGTAAACCCTGCGCCATATGGTTGGTCGTCGAAACCCCAACAATGAGAATATCCCCCCCCGCTGGCGCCAGTATATTTCAGGTGTAAAAAGACGGCCCTGGGGGGTTGCTGCGTTACCGGAGAGTTTTCAGGAAAAACTTTTTCACGGCTTTTGGCCCCCCGGGCCGACACGAAAAACAAAGTAAACACCACACACCTCTCACACGCGGAGCGAAACAAAAATACATGGAAACGCCTACGCCTCTCACACGCAAATAGTAACAGCAAGGGCGCAACAGGTTTTGATCATGGAGAGTTCATCGCGATTGATGGTAACAGAGAATGCGAACGATGAGATTAGCAGCGACGCGAAGGACGACGTCGGGGGCTGGTGTCGGTGCCGGAGATGAAGTCATCAAGCTGTAGCGATGTGTGTTTGCGATGCTCATTTTTTACTTGGCACGAGGGACATAGCAGCGGTGGCGGGGGGGTGGATTACTGATGGTTCACTTGCCAAAAACGATATGAGCGTTAGATCCCGGAGCTGCCGTGTACCAAGAGATTATAAATGATATGATATTGTAGCTATTAGGTTTTTAAACCATGTTTGAATGCTGACCCACCGGTTGCCTCACAGGTGCACCGGTAATCAGCGCTGTGTCTTTCCTTGTCATCAAAAGGCGAGCCCATGGTCATCCCGTAATCACCATCACGGGCTGTTATAACCGCCACACCCCAATGCATATCAGCACCGTAGTCGTTCGACTGGCCGGGTGTATATTATGATTAACAGTCCGAAGGTCCAAAACATGTTTAGTTCTCTTTCTGCGTCTGTCTTTGTCGGTTCCGCTGTTGTCGAAGAAAATATGACCAACCCACATGCCAGGGATGAAACTTTCTATGAAGAGCACGTATGTGTCTTTTCCTGAAACAGCTCCATCTTTCACACTCAAGTAGGCTGCCAGCTCGGCCCTTGGGCGTTTACCGCAAAAACGGATATGAGGGGGGGCATCTACTCTGACGTAGGGGCGTTTTTCGTATTTTTGTTTTGACACGGGGCGTCTACTCCGGTCTTGCCCGTTTCGCTAAATATTGCGCCGAGGGGCGTTTACCGATAGAGGGCGTTTACTCCCATTTTAAAGACATATAGCTCTTTCATATTTTCTCCCAATCTGTTTATAGCGTAGGGTGTAGAGTACATCATATAAGGGGCTTTAAAAACAGAAGGGTGAACCTCAACCCTACGACATTGCCGGGATGGGTCACCCTCACCCTCACCCTCATTAGACCCCACCATCCAGACCGGACACGACCCGACCCGACCCGTGAAAAACGCGGGAAGAGCCAACGACCGCAGTAGCTGATTAGGTGAGGTTTAGGGTCAGTGACTCGTGACGGTTATGGCTTCTTGGGACCAGGGTGGACGTACGCTACGGAACAGGCACACAAAAAAACGTTTATGACAGTCTTCTCAAGAGAAGCTTTATACCCTACCGTGAAAACCTGACTCGGAGCAAAATGGAATTTGCTACCTGATGAAACATTAAATGGCCTAGTAGTACACCAAAGAAAATCGCAAAATAATGATCGATATTTTCCGACGTTTTTGTTTGAAGGACGTTGAGAAGGCCTGTCACTAAGAATACGCTTATCGTAGGAGGCGTCGGCGGTGGGGATAGGCCTTGGCTCAGAGCCAGGGGTTAGGCGTCTTAAACGGAGAGGACAAAATGTGTGTGGCAACTCTTTGTTTGACTGCATAATTTGCTATGTACCCCTGATAATTGAGCCAACATGATGGGCAATGAGTGTGAGGCATGGCAAGATGAGGCACGAACATGACCCACGCACGAATCGGATATGCATGCGTTCCGACTCCGGCAATTCATGAAGGGCGCAACAATGATGTCAACGTGGTCACACCCGGGGACAGACGCACATAATATGTGAATCCATTTCAGTGCATACGTAAATCCGCAGGGTTCGGGTCGGGCCTTCAGTTGGGACAAAATTGAAGGCGGAGTACTTGGCGCTGTTCATTGCGCGGCGAAAATACCAGCGCCGACAAAACGAACTTGCACCAAGATGAAGACACCGAGGCACAGTTCGTCTGTGAGGCCTGCGTCATAGCGCAGGGCGCCTGAGAACCATTTATCGTTCTGCATATCTGTTCGAGCATACTGCTATTACAGTGTCGTTGATTAGGACGAATTCTATAGCAGGCGATGCACCATGGGGATAGCAGGTTTTCTCTATAAAATTCTCCTGACTGACGAGGGTCTTCTTCGATTAACGGACCCGAAATATGTGGGAATTGCTTTTCGCTAATGTCGATAATTTATGCCATCTTTGGGTGGTGCGAAACATTGCGGTTTGAGCTTCTTAACCCTGCAAGAAACGAAACTGATAGACACGCTAGTACTTGCTTTGTTCCAAACCCTTCGTCGACCGCGTGCTGCTTAGCCCAAATATTCGTCTACCCACATGGTATCAAGCGTCGACACGGGAACTCTCTGTCAGATGCCCAGTTTAACCGTCAATACCTAGATATCTGAACTGCTATCGAATTCTTTTTTTCGGGGTTCGCCATCGTTTATTGTCAGTCTACGATGTGGAATGATGACCATGAAAAGAAATCTAATGATCATGTTTGAGGTTACCCTGTCCCTAACAAGAACCCTGGCATTATAATGTTGTTCCCATAGCTTAGGTCCGTTATCTACCGCGTTTTTGTCGTGGAGTAATGTATTTAGTTTGACGTTGACGCAAGAAGTCTTATACGCGTACAGAGCACCTGCGCAGAGCCGACGGACGTTTGTTTAGGTAAGCGTTCTCAGATGTAGGCCACGATAAAAGTGCATCACATGTATTACGCGGCTCACAATATGAGGAGCGCAATACCGAACAAACAACCAGATATATGGAGAAATATATATATGTGCCACACGATGTGTGATCTCATGGCATGGCGATATTTAAAGCTTAACAGGTCGAACTGCAAACGCGAAAAGGCGACCATTTCAAGTCTAAGGATCGCTGTCATCCACAAGCCGTTTGATGCAGAAAGTGCTGCCGTTACCGCAGCACCCATCATTAGCCCACCTACCACGACAGGTGCCACGACGTTGGCGCGTCCTCTACTACTGTTAATACTGCTTAAAGCGCCCGCTACAGTACGAAACACGCGCCGCGATAGACGTGGCATGTCTTGACTGATACGTTGTCTGAATGACGTGGTTCCTTGGCTCACAAGTCGTCTGCATAATTTCTCTTGTTTTGCACTAGGTATGTTTCGTTGTATATGTAGGGGCCTAGGGACCATAAAGGTTGTTCATCTGTGAAATGTTTGGTTTTGTCCGGGTCATTTCTGTGGGGTTATTCAGGAAGCTCTTGAATTGAGGAGTTACAATATAGACTATGTGGTAGACCTCCACTGTGTTGAATAGCACGCGTCCATATAGTTTTGAGGCTTGTAACCGTACGAGCTGTACAACCTTCATCCCCCAATCTACGTCGACAAACAATATACACCATGACCGATATACGATGTCATGGGCTGGTTGTCAATAGAATGCCACGTGATTACTGCACCGAATTGCGTACAATACCGAACTCAAAAAAGGCTTAAATTTTTCTGTCCTTCCCCTTGGACGGAAGGTGCCCCTGTTTCACTGGCGTGTTTGAGCCACACGCACGAGTGACTCTGTAGCTCACGGATGAAAATGGTTTAGGCGGTTGTTTTGGAGCGGATTTTCGATTACCTTTGCATCGCGGATTGATTTCGTCAATAAAAATCATAAATAAAAACTAAAATCGGAAAATAACAAAGGGGTTACTCGCGCGAGTGCCCCTAGCCACTGAAATTCAAGCCCCCAAAAAGGACCCCCTTACGGTAGCCTGGGTCCCAGTGAGAAAAGGTATAGCTTTCGCGAACGCCTTGAGTTGTGGTTCTGACGGTAGAATAAAAACATGTATCGTCCCCGCTGTAGCGTTACTTTAGTTCACGTCGGGTTCGAAGGCTTTGTGTAGTTTCTCAGCCGTAGAGCGCCGCCATTGAAACGCAAAAACGTGCAACTCCTACCGTAGAGTACGCGTGTTAGACGCATGCCTACTTCCTCTTTCGGAGTGTTGTCGCGTGAGGAGCTCCTTACCCCGACGTAACACAAATACCCATGATAATTCAAGTACAACCCGACCAACAGAGATACCGAGGGGCTTCTACGTACACGAACAAACACGGATTTCGCAATACGGCGTTCCAACTACCCTGGGGTCTAAGTGAGCTCTGCCATTCCGAATTCGTTTTTGAATGAAGTGCCATGCCCATCGCACAACGCGTCGTTTTACACGGAATGGTTGTCTTGTATACCTTCAAAGGCATCGACCGAGATCAAGTGAATTGGCTCTCAGCAAACGGTAGTGGGTCGTTACAGAACATTGCAGTCGGCTACATGGATATCATGCCATCTGAGAACAGCTCAGCATGCACCCTCTACGTCCCCGGCATTGTTACCATACCATGAGGTAGGACTTCGAAGACCATGGAGGTGGTCTATTCTTCAAGTACGGCACTTGAGGGCAAGAAATAGGAACTGTCACACGTTTCGGCGGTTTTGGGCTAGTGTTGTGTTTGCCGTCCAAGAATGTTCATCCTGAGCTTCATCGTTTGATCACCAATAAAACACATAGAGCAGAAAAAGCCTGGAGTAAATTCTCAAAAACGTACCGTAGTTTACAGTAACACGCACCAAGTCTCTTTCCCTCCCGTACCTTGTTCCGGCTAAAATTTAATCTAACTAATCCAGCTGCCGCTCTTGCTGCACCCTTCCTGTTTGTCACATTCATGCTCATCAACCGTGTACACCATCATTAGCCCCCACGTGGACTTTCTTCAGTGTTTTGGTGTATTGGACTAATCCACTATGACACATGCTACGCAATAAGTTCACCATTTCGATAAATGATGTATCCAAAACTAAAACATATATATTCGAATATGAAGCACTTCGCTTGAAGAGTTTGTACCTCACACCTAAAATACTCTATTATGAGGTATTTCGCTTGAGAGTTTGTACCCCACACATAGGAATACAAATATTATATTTGAATATATCGCGATCCGACGACCACAATTACGGCCTATTGTGTAAATATAGACTAATGATATTGCGAAAAATGAAAGTTCCGATTGTTTTTGGTGTTATAAATACCCGTCATCCAAAACACATTTGCGCCCAAAAAATATTTCCAGTTTACTGTAGCAAGAGCGAGATTGTGGACCGGTTTGACCTCCCTCTTCCACATAAAAACTAGATAAAATGTAGAGAAGAAGAGGACATGAAGAGATGAAAGTTATACGTCAGCCGAAGATTTTGATGCCGAGATGAAGCACATGCGGGTAGAGATGAAAGTGATACTGGGCCAACAAGTAGGCTAGGCAGACCCGGGAATAGCTACATAATAAGCACAGAACGGTAAAATAGCTAGTATCTAGAAGGGAAAGAGGGAAGAGAAAGAGGGAAGTGCTTTTAGAACATTTGTCCGTAAACCGGGAACACCCACAGCACACAAAACGTTCGTCGCAGAATTCGACAAATAAATCAACGCGTGGCAGAGGCGAACGTGGGCGCGTCAGTAACAGAACACCATAGTTAAAACGGGTTACAGAGAGAGTTCTCACGAAGACAAGTAAAAAAGTGTATAGCAAAACGTGGGAATAGAAAGGTAGAAGGACCTGATAACATTGTGAATGTATGATGAAGTACGGGGGAGAAGGTACTCTTACCATGACGATTATGTTGTATACTTGGATGTGGGAAAGTAAGTACGCGCCTGAGAGGTGGAGAGAAGGAGTAGTAGTATACTTGTTCAAGAAAGGAGTTAGGCTGACCCGGGGCACTACAGAGAGATAACGCTATATAGCCAAGTATTTATTAAGTTATTAAATATTTTGAACGATACCATGGGAACAGTGTTGGAGGAGGACGAAAGAATTATCCAAAGGAAAGCAGGACTTAGTCTAAACCGTAGTCGTGTAGACCACGTGTACACATTACGTAAGAAAATTAACGGTAGGAAGAACGCCGGCCTAACGACGTGCTGCTTCTTGCTAGATTGGCAGAAGAAATATGACCGAGTGTTGAGTAATAGGTAAAATATGCGCAAAATTAGGATCGGAGGAAAAATGTGGAGAATGATTAAAAATATGACGGAATGTTTGAAAAGTGCTCTAATGCTGGACGAGGAAATGACCAAATATGTTGATACAGTTTAAGGACTTGCACAAGAATGTACACAATCACCGAATACATCAAAAAAATGTATTGTCTGCGTTCTGCAGATGGACGAAAACTGGTACACAAACGAAAGTGTATGGAGCTTGAGCTTTTTTTACCCGGATCCCCAGGAGGATCTGAAAAAAAAAAAAAAAAAAATGTAGCAATCAGATGATAGTAGTAGTCGAAGCAACAGGAAGGGGTCGAAGCAGCAGGAAGGAGTCACGACAATGGAAAAATACGGTGTCGGGGTTGATGTTTGGAAATTTTTGCCGGGGATATCACAAACACCCGAAGGGTGGCACAAACATATAGAGAAGGCACTAGAGTGCACTATGAAATGAAGAGAGACAGCGAACGTGGAAACATGCGCAGTACTTTTATGTAACGAGGATAAGGTGGATCCGGCATCTTCTGATTAGAAGTGGGGATAACATGACTCATTGATCGTAGACCAGTTTACGTAGTTGCGGTAGAAACCTCAAAGGACTGCTCTCGGGATACAAACATATGGATATAAATTGGAAAGGGTAAATCACCAGTAGCCAAGACGAGCGCAATCTTAACAGACCATCACCTTGACGCTAGGATCTAAAATTGCATTCTAGTGAATATGATCGTACCAAGCTTGGAGTATATGCAGGATAGAAATAGGAAAGGGTAAGTCACCAGTAGGAAAGACGAATGCGATCTTAACAGACCCGCACCTTAACACTAGGATCAAAAATTGTATTCTAGTGAATATGACCGTACCAAAGTTTGGAGAATATGCAGGAGAAGTATGAAAAAGGAACGCGAAGCTCCAAAAACAACTGAAGACAGTGCAGATGGCAAGAGCCAATGATATTCCAGGATGATCAAGTACGACGAGTAATACAGGACTAAGAGTAGGACTAGGAATTCACCAGCTTGAAACAGTTAGACATGCAAAAAAGATGAAATATCAATATAAAGTAAGGAATATTCCAGAAAAGAGGTTTTCAGCCATAGTTGATAGGACTGTATGGGAGAAAGAAACAAAGGAGCGGACAGGACTAAGATGGGATAACGTAGTCGAAAAAATAAAAAAGGACTAAGGGGAGACTAAGAACAAGTGCTGTCTATAGAGATGATTAAAGGGGAACACGACAGAAAGAAACAAAAAATAGGAAAAAAGGTAAAGGCTAGCGCCACAAAACAAGGTGAAAGAGGATAAGAACTTAGACATATACGGGAGGTTGAGACGATATACGGGAATAGAATCGTTTCTGCACGGCCCTGTGGACTACGTGTTGAAGCAGAAACTGCGATTTCGTGTGGGGAACCCAGACTTACCAGAAAAATAAGGAGATCTACCAGTAGTCCGGAGGAGGACGTGGCTACGATTATGTGCCGTGTGGCACAACAATGGAGATTCGTTCTCACATAGTAGGAGGATGTGAAGTCTACAAGGAGGAACGGGATGCGCTACAGAGGGGAGTGAGAAAATTAGACTTATGTATGTGACATGGAAGTATTTGGTGGACTAGAGAGTAACGAGACATCGATCGCTATCCTATGAGATAGAACGTTTGTGCCGACGGCGAAACAGAACCGAAGAAACGTAATGATCCCCCAAATGTTGGAGGTGTCTCTATTAGAATTACGAACAGCGTGCTGCGTCTCGAAAGGGATGCGTGGTCAACAGTTAAACGACTAATGCAAACAACAAATGAGTCCGCCTCCCCCCGCCCCCCCCGTGGTGGATTTTCACTCGATTTCTGGTGTTGACGTCCACTGGCAACGACCGTGTAAATATACGCCTCGCACTACGTGAGCTCCACAACCAAGTTTTAAATGTTTTGGGGGTAACGGAGATGCGGATCGAGCTTCATTAAGTGTGGTGTCTAGAACCTAGCCGCGGCCCAGGGGGGTTGGTACAACGAAGAGTGCATATTGTAAGCCAGCCGCGAGGCAGTTACATAGCATATCATTGCTGTCTGGAAGTGATCACATCACAAGAAAAATATATGACATCGCAATGGCATCTGTACGAAAGAAGGTACATGCAAGGTGCCGAAATCCGCCTGAGAAGGGGCTGCTAATTCGACGGAACCCACTCTTCGTGCAGTTCACCAAATTGCTCACTGTGCTTCACGGTTGGTGAACGAGATGTCGGCCTGGTTTAGCGAAAACCCGATTCGCTCGATCCCGGCGTTTACGGGGTGCGGGGCGCTATGGTCCTGTAAGTATGGCGAAGCAAAAAATGAGTGCCCCCTAGCATACCAATATACCCAGCATCATTTGAGCTGACTAAATCTACCTCTACAATAATCTGAAGACAGTAGTACCCAAATGTTGCACTGTATGTATCATAACCTACAAAGTACGATGCATATATGTGTTCTCGCAGTCCGTTTATCAAGCATTGCTGTCGTTGGGACTACTTCGACGTTGACCCGCCCGTATTGTATTATCAATAGGATGGCGTTTGGCTTGCTGCCGTAATAACGGTCGACCTCACCTGGTTTCAAGGAAATGTGCAAACATCTAAGGTTCGGCACTGGTACGGTACCTACCTACTGGCAGAGGACGCCTGCTACGATAGAGGTAGTGATACTAGGCTTAATCGTATTCTGACTGACGCCGTCATTGGTCCTGGTATCGTCGAAATTGCCTATCTGATGAGAAATCCGTCCGTTTTTTTAGCAATTTTGCGACGTGGGGATGCTCATCGGGTAGCAATCAACATTTTCAAAAAGATTTTCTTATTGCCGCCTAAAGACCCTTGTATCAGGAGACCAGCAAGACAAGAAGTGCAGCGGTACTACGGCATGCGCCGGAGCTATTTAGTTTGTCAAAGGATACCGTGTCTACGGGACGACGTCGACAGGGTAGGGGGGGGGTTGCACGAGTTTGATGCATAGCCGTAGAACTAAAAGATCTATGACTTCAGCAGCCGTAGGATGCCGCGACAGAGCACAGACAGGTCTTACTAATTGCGCCGGAACTATTCCATTTTGGTGTGGTTCTACGGTAGCCCCCCCAACTTTTCTTTAACGAAATCGTCGGTTTTGAAACCAGCGCCTGGCCGTATCTCCTGTAATACGGTCCCCCTCACCACCCGGACGTCATCGTTCGATAGTCCTCCGCAAACAAGATAATATATGCAGATACTCTTTTCATAGCATATTTCCTCGTTTCGAGCAGCCATGAAACGTTCGTTGGAAAAAACCGCTGGTTTTGGGGGGGGGCTATCGTAGATTCAGTCTTTGTCAAAGGATACCGTATCTACGGGACGACGTCAACGGGAAGGGTGCACAAATTTGATGCATAGCCGTAGTACTGTAGGATCTATGACCCCAGCAGCCGTGGGATGCCGCGACAGAGCACAGACAGGTCATACTAATCAGACAGATATCGCGTGCACCGACCCGGAACCAAAGAGCCAGGCGCGGTGATGTGATTGGCGAGCCGCGTAAAGGGTGAGCCGCCTGCTACTAAAAGCAAATTGTGAGGAGAACTCCAGCACCTTATGGGATTTATCTTGCATACCAGATGGAGGCTCAGAATGGATTGACATATTTCATTTTGTAGTCACTTTCACAGACAGCAACGGTTAACCCTTTTGGGCCCACGTGTTTAAATCATTTTGGTACATTAAAGTGAATCTACATCCGCATTCTTTGAGCGCTTCCTGGTTTTAGGAACAACTTCTCCACAAAACAAAGGTGGATGCTTGTCATGCCGCGCCAACAGGTAAAAACCGACTCCGTAAATTTTTCACAGACGTGTCAGCTGTTACTACGTTTATCTTAAGCGTCGAAAACTTTGCCAGTGTTTGAGTGGTCTAGTTTCGGCATTTCAATTAAGGGTTCGATTCATAACTACCGTAGTTTATCACTTTTTGTGTAAAACCTGAAGTACTTCCTCTTTCACTAGGTGGTCATCAAATTACGTCTTGCCCTCGAGGCGAAAAAATGACAAGAAAGACACGACCACGGCACCTGCGGATGGTCAGCGGGGCATTGTAGGGGGCTCATTGTGATCTAGGCAAGTCTTGTGGTAAATATTGTAATTTTTCGACATCAACACATCGATATCAAATTTAGGACAACAAATTGCGTTATGCACGCCAATGTATATATTCATAAACATCACTCCTCCTCGGTAACTCGATGCGTACATCCTAGCTACTAAGAAAATAGGTGAGTTTACGTGAACCGAAACAAACTTGGATATATATGACTACACATGATCTCTGCTCATCACACGAAACGATAGAGAAAAGATGGTCCGCACCTTGCTCAAACCTTGAGACATGCTGCTAGCTACGATAGACGTGTACAACTTTCTGAAGCAAACTATATTGACTGGCAGATACCTACTCGCCCAATACATTACCCATTATCGTTCGAATCTTTTAGTGTCCTTTGCGATACCTAGGCCATGTGGGGCCGTCCGTCCGATTAATATACTGTAGTTTGTGTTGTGGTTTCCAAACCAGGTTTTGTGTGTGGTGTGTCGATCCTCAAGTATATAGATTCAGCAATTTATGGTGCATCTCTCTGGCGCGCTACTCCTTTAATAGCACCACCCAGCACTAACTTACTGTGCACCTCGCCTTGAGTGCAACGAAGGCCACGATAGGGTATTACACATATATCGCCAATGCTGTTCTGGTCGGCGCCGTTCCTAAAGTAAGGGAACCCGCCAGTATCGTTGATTTACTGCTATACCCTATTTCATTTGTCGTCATACAGCCATGAGTCCATGCGTTAGTTTGCCGGGGTTCATTACCGTCGTCTTCCAAATCTGGTTTCCGGTTGGGCTCGGAAAGTGTACGTTTTTGAGATATCTCGTGCATGGCTTTACGTGTTGCGGACCATTCGTCGTCCTCCAAATCCGGTTTCCGGTTGGGTTCGGAAAGTGTACGTCTTTGAGATATCTCGTGCATGGCTTTACGTGTTGCAGACCATTCAAGTACACCGAATACGGGTTGTCGTTTATAAAATTAGACATTCGATTTCCTCCGTCCTCGTACAAGGGAGACAGTCGCAAACGCAAACGATAGACAAGTTATCATGCATGACGCTTGCAACGAAAAGGGTAGCAGGTTTAGCTCAGACGTGTTCCGTTTGGCTGGGATCCTCAACTACATATTTTTCTATCAAGGAAGCTTTTTAAAAAAATCCCACGGAAGCTTCCGCCATAGCTTCTGCGAAACATAGTTACTGCCAGGAAATCTTCTGTGAAAGCTGCCGGCATGTGGTTGACATACTCTTTGAGTTATATATACCCTAACCCCGACGTTCACCCCAAGCCAATAAAACGCCACTACTAATGCACGTAGAAAGCCCTTTCGTCTCGCACACATTGTGCGTAAACCATGTTGAAAATAGTGATGAGTGTACAAAACAAATATGTCATTGAGAGCTGTCGTGGAAGCCGCTGAGCTTCCAAGCTTCCGTGGAAGATGCCACTTGCTTTCGTGAAATTAAACTCGTAGAAGCACGTCCGTGGGAGATTTCGTGGACGATTTTGTGGAAGATTTCGAGGAAGCTTCCTTGGAAGTTGGTTCAATGGGAGCTTTCGGAGAAGATACTTCCATGGACGCTTTCGTAAACGCTTTCGTGGAAGCTTCTGTGGGAAATTTCATGGGAGTTCCATGGGAGAGGTTTCGTGCACGTTACTTCTAGGGAAACTTCCGTGGAAGATTCCGTGGTGGCTTTAGTTGACGTTACTTCTATGGAAGCTCCGTGGATGCTTCGGTGGAATTTTCTTGCATGGAAACTTTCATTGAGGCTCCTGTGGAAGCTTTCGTGGAAGTTACACCCATAGGGCATGGAAGCTTTCGTGAAAGTTACTTCCATGGGAGCTGTCGTGAACGTTACTTCCATAGGTGCTTTCGTGAAAGTTACTCTCATGGACGTTTTCGTGGAATAAGCTTCTGTGGATACGTTCGTGGAAGCTTTCCACACAGGCTTTCGTGGACGCTTTCGTGGAAGCTTTCATGCAAGTTACTTCCATGGGAGCTTTCATCAAAGATATTTCCATGGAAGCGTTCGTGAAAGGTACCTCCATATTAGCTATCTTGGAAGATGTTTCCACGATAGGTTTTAGAACAAGCTTTCGTGGAAGCTTTCGCGCGCGTTACTACCATGGAAGCTCCGTGGATGCTTTCGTGGGAAAAAATCAACAAAGCTTTCGTGGAAGTTATTATTGGAAGCTTTCGTGGAAAAAATCCGTGGAAGCATTCGTGAAAGCTTTCGTGGAAGCTTTCGTGGAAGCTTCCGTGTACGCGTTAGTGGAATTTACTTCCATGAAGGCTCCGTGTATGCTTTAGTGGAAGATAGTTCTATGGAATATTTCCTGTAAGCTCCGTGGAAGCTTTCGTGGAAGTTGCTTTGGTGAAAGTTTCTACCATAGGAGTTCTCGTGGAAGCGTCTCAGAAGGTCGGCAGATGGTTTCGACGGGTAGAGGAGGTAGACGAGATATTCATGGGGATATTGCATGAGACGAAGAGACGCAATGCTGCGGCGCGACGAGCAATAGCCGTGGCAGCGCCAACCCTGTCGGCGTCTCTGAGCGGCCGTGGGGGACGGGGGGCAAAAAGAAGGGAGAGGCAGGAGGGGGGGGCTTCCTGCCCAAGAGCCAGAAATCTGCGTCTGGCTCTATCGTCTAGAAAATTACGGGCCATCTAATGGCCGTCACAAGTTAGCGAACGGCCGCCCTGACTTTTTCGCCTTGTTAGGTTATCTCCCCTGTGCCATTGGCGCACTTGATACCCTCTACGAGCCCAATGCCGTCTTTACTCAGTTCTTAGGGTCTGCTAGTATGACGTGTTTATCTATTGCCCGCTCCTTGCTTTCCGTTGTTGTCTTGTCTCCTCTTGCTTTCGTGTATTTTCTCTTTTTTCCTTTATTTTCCTTTCCTTGTTCGCTTTCTGTTATTCCCTTGAATTCCTTTTCTATTCCTTCTCTGCGTTTTGTTGTTTCTTTGTTGCAATTGACTTGCGTCTGCCGTGCTTGTGCGTTGTGATATGTACTAGGTGTCATATACGTGGTAGTCGTTCTTGGGTAGCGAGCGGTATTGTCGGGTTTTCCTGGCGCCAGAGGTGAGACGTATGCACCAGTAAGGGGCTTTAACATCGAAGGCTGACCCCGGATACCACGGTTTTGAAGTTTCCGGCGAGGGCATGAACTGCGTCAGCTGTGATATATACGTTGTATCACCATAGTTTCGTTTGCATTTTTTTGCTAGGGTATTCCTCAGCTCCAAATAGCCTGGAGTGTATCCTGTGACCACGGACAACAATAACAACAAAGTAAGTCAATGCCGACTGTGTTTACGAGAAGAGGAGGGGGTTTGCACTCAATTGAGGCATAGCCGTAGTCCCCAAAGACCTATGTTCCACGCATGCTTAAGACGAAATGACAGAGCACGTGAATATTTCACTGATCGGACAGACATCGCGTGCACCGACTGCGAAGCGCACGATCGAGGCGTAGTATGGCGTTGGGCGAGCCGCGTAAAGGGTGAGCCGCATGGTACTTAGAACCATATGTTGGGCGGAGTCCGCACCTTGTGCGATCCTTCTCTTGCGCACCCGATGGAGGCATGGAATGGATTCACATGTGATATTTTGTGGGCACTTGCAGGGAAAGCAAAGGGGATCCCTTCTAGGCCCACGTGTTTCTATTATTTCAATACATTCCAGCCAGCTACATCCGCGTTGCTTGTGCGCTTTCAAGTTTGCCAATAATCTTCGCCACCAAAAAAAATGGATGCTTGTACCGCTGCGCCAACATGTAAAGACATATTTGTCAAAAATTTCCCAAATGCGTTAGGTTTTCCTACGATAACGCTCACGGTTAAATTTTGCCGGTGTTTGAGTGGTCTTGTCTCGGCTATTTAATTGGGGGTATGGTTAGGAAATACCGTACTCTCCCTAACTCTTTATAACACCGCAACAAATTATTCTTCGACTTAGTGGTCCTCAAATTTCGTCCAGCGCTTGAGGCGGAGAACCGACACAACAGCCAAAAATAGGCCACCTGCTGATGGTCAACGCTGCAATGGGAAAGACGATATGTTATCGAGGCAAGTCTTGCCGTGATTCAATGCGCATATTCGATATCAACATATCGACTTCAGAATCAAGAACAGAAAAATGAGTAATACCAGAGTATATATTGATTGACATACCTCCTCCTCCGTAATTCGATGCGCATTTCCTAAATCCTTGCAAAAAAAGAAAGTTTTTGATGAACCGAAACGAACTTGGATATAATAGCCCTACATGATTTCCGCTCACAAGACCAAACGATAGCGGGAGGATGGTCCGTACGTTATTGAATACCTATAACTTGCTACTTGTTACAAACGAGGTAAACAATATCCTCAAGAGTATTTTTTGCTCCCAGTTTCGTTCGCGACCGATAAACTACCCATTCATTGCCCTTCCAACCCCATCTTGTCTTTCCTACACCTAAGCCAAATGCGGCCGTCCGTCAGGTAAATATATTTTTTTGTTGTGTTCTCGACCAAGGCTACGATAGGGGGGGTACCCCCATTTTCACTGGTGTGTTTGAGCCACTCGCACGAGTAGCTCTGTAGCCTACGGATGAAGATGGTTTAGGAACTTGGTTTGCCGCAGCTTAGATCACCTTTGCATCGCGGATTGATTTCGTCAATATAAAACATAAAGAAAACGTAAGATTGCATAGGAACAATGGGGTTACTCGCGCGAGTGACCCCTAGCAACTGAAATAAAAGGCCCAAAAGGGGGCCCCCCTACCGTGGCCTGGGTCTCTCCAACGTAGGTGTGTAGCGATTCTCAAGTATAGATCCTCGGAATAATGGGTGCGCATCGTTGAAATACTATACCTTCAATAGTACCATCTGTCAATAACTCCACTTCGTCTTGAGTACTACAAATGGTACGACAATGATGCAGTATTCGTGTGAACCGATTACGGTTTTAGTTGGCGGGGCTCCTGAAGTAGGGAACAAGCAAGTATCGCTGATGTACTATACCTTATTGCATTCATCGCTTCACATCAACGAGGCCATACGTTTGTGGGTCGGGGTTCATTTCAGTCGTCCTCCAATATTTGTTCGGTTGGGCCTCGGAAAGTGCTCATACTCGGAGATATGTCGTGCATGGCCTCTCGTAGAGCGGACCATCCAAAAACACGGACTAGGCATTAACGTTTGAACGGGCGAAATTGCGATTTTGTCAGTGTTCGTACGAGAGGGGTTGACACAAACGAAAGGGATACACGTGTGCTCAAGCATAACGCGTGCGACGATAACGGCAGCATATGTCGCACAGACAAGTTCTGTGTGGCGGGGATCTTCAACTCAATCAATCACTGCAATGGCTACGACACTACCCTGTATCGTTGGAACACCAATATTTATGGGATATGTATCACATAGAGAACAATCACCCGGTGAAAAGTTTGCTCAATTGCTTTTTCTGTCGCGTAGCACGCGTCTATTAGTATTGTTTGGATTTCCATTCCGAATAAAATGTGCAGCATGAGCTTGTAAAACAAAGAAACTAAGGGGAGGAACTATTGTCAGACCAATAACAATGGCGTTGCGGGAAAGTTTGGCGTGGTGCTCGGAGGTTAGTACGATGTTTTTACCTAATCACGGGTGTACCTTCAAATAGGACCAAAAGCAAGGAGAGAGGGCCCTCGTTTGGGTCGCACACGGTTCCGCCCATTCGGGTTCGCAAGGGATGGAGTTGGGTTGAACTAGAAACACATTATATTTCTAAGCATCGTTGGCGAAAATCTTTGTGGCATGGTCGACGTTTGAAGGTCGTACGCCCAAACTGCATGTCGAAAATGCCACATATCGACACCAATACACAAAACAACTTCATCTAGATATGTAACACGCGCTGAAACATGGCTAGCACCTACATATTCACGTACGGACCCTTACGCGTATAGCTCATTCCAGCACTGATTTTGAGGTTCAAAGATCGTGCAAACTAATTATCAAATAACGTCGAACCCCTGATTATGATTAACAGGAAAATGCTGTCTGATAAACAACCTCACCGCCTACTGCCCGTGAGTACCAAGTATGGCATTGGAACGGTGTTCAGCAGCTCCTCAGTTTACGCCGTGCACAGATTACTCCAACAGCACGATATATGAGACCCAGCGATTTTCAATGGATTTTCACTTGAACAGGTCTATCCCCCACCCAAAAAGGTATTTGCATAGAAAGTATGAGTGTGCAGCCGCACGATAAACACCACCGCCAAGTATTCGAATAATCGTTATATTGTGAAACAAGGACGTTTTTTGGTCGATACGGGAAAGAAGATATTCGAAGAATAAATTAGACAACAAGTGCTACCTTACTACTTTCTATTAATCGTGTCCCACTCCCATGGCTGTGTTATTTGCGTAGCGTGCGTACTACGGACACCATGCCTTGAAACAATTACAGGATACCGCAAGGTATGTGTGCCCAAACATATTATCACCGAATAGTGCGCTTGGGCCTTGACTTCGTAATCAGGAACTTACATATCTAAGCGCAACATAAAGCCGAACACGAAACCCGTAACATGAGAGGACGGTTGAAGGGCTTTTACCACCACCGTCGACCCCGGGAGAGTTTCCGACGAAATACGTGTTCCCGTCAACGGTGACAGCAAAGTCGTGCGTGAGATGCACCGTCTCAGCGAACAGGAAGCGAGAAACACGAAGTTAAATGACCTGTGCAAAGAAAATGTCGGAAATTTCGTCATCACTGGTTTTCTGAATGGCGGGACCCCAGCGCTGCAAGAGCTCCACAGCATGTACTCGAATCCAAAGCGGAAACGCGCTGCGATGGAGATAGCACTACTGCGACGGAGGTAGACTAACTAACTGGGCTAATATGGTCGGAACACCATATATTTACACTCCGCCATTATTGTCGTCAGCCGTGGGATGTCTTGTCGCATTGATTTTAAGACGTTTCCTAAATCTGATTGTTACAAGGGGAGGTCCACAGCTCTCTACCTAACGTGCCTCAGAAAACGTGTAATAAAACAACACCGTTGTACGACGTTTTCACAAAAGAACATTGCATACTGAAACTAACGATTTTCTGACTAATTTGGCGTTAAAAAGCCTCTCGTTCAGAAACCGGTTCCGCCGAAACGTGCTGCCTCTATATTAACAGGCGTCGGCGGTAGGGTTCGGCCTTGACTCCAGGCGGGAGATAAGGCGTGTTAAAACGAGCGGACGATACGTGTGTGTGTGTGACAACCACATTCTACACCGCATGGCTTGATACCTCCCATGGTCTAGCCAACCAAAGATATATGGTAGGTCATGACATGATAAGGCACGGGGATAACTCGCGCACGAATCAGGGATGAATACGTTCCAACTCCACAAGGTCATAGAGGGCAGACAAACGTTATGAAGGTGATCAGATCAAGATACACACTTCGCGTGTTAATCGACTTCGGGTCAAGTCCGTAGGGTTTGGCGAGAGCAAAGAACGGGGAAAAGATATATATATATATATATTTTGCATGCTTGACACCGTTCATTGCGCGACGAAAGTATCAGCGACGACAAAACACAACTTACACCGACATGTAGACGCCGCGCCACATATCGTCTGCCAGGCCTGTGTCGATGCACGGAGCGCCATCAAAATAATGATCGTGATAAATACCTCGTCGAGCATACTGTTATCTATGTGTATCACTAGTGATTTTGTGCGATTTCTGCAATAAGGGTAGCACGATAGGGGTAGCAGGTTTGCTATAAAGTACTCCAGACCGACAAGGCTCGATCCCATTTAACAGCAACGCGACGACCAAAACATGGTCGGGATTGTTCTTGGCTAATGTTGAAATCTGGGCCATCATTGGTTCGTGGCAAACATTACGTTTTTATTCCATTGCCCCCTAAAAGAACTAACGTGATTGATCCAATACTTTAGTGTACGTGCTTCGTTCAGAAGCCCCCGTCGATCACTTGTTGCTTGACCGAAATGGGCGTCTATCGTCATCGTATCAACTGTTAACATGGACCTTCTCATCAGATACCCAGTTAAATCGTCCTAATCTAGACATCAAAATTGTCATCAAACCCTATTTGATGGGGGCCGGCAACGTTTATAGTCAGCCTATTATGGTGTAACACGAGAATTATTTGAAAGCTCTCAATATTGTTTAAGGTTACCCTACCCCCAAAGAGAACCTCGGCACGGACTTATTATTCCGATAAAAAGCTTACCTCCATGTCTATCGGCGGTGTTGTTGTTGAAGTATGTGGCGCCTTGTGCGTCGAGAGAACTGTGCCAAGACGCGTAGACAGCACCTGAAAAACACCGACGGACGTTTGAATAAGTGTTCTGCGGCGCAGGTTACGAAAGAAAAAATATATAAGATTTGTATTCTGAGGTTTCCGGCATGGGGAGAACAATATCTAACGAAGAGCCTGATACATGGAGAAATGCAAATGTGCCATCTGATGAATAATCGCACATCGTACGTATACAGTGAAACAGTTCGCAGACCAAGGATGAAATGGAGACGATTTTCCGGCTGAGAAGGGCCTGTCTTTTAGGAGCCGTTTGAACGACAAAGTGTTTCCCGTGTTCAAGCACGTTTGTTCAGCCGGCCAAAGTTGGCACGACGATGCCATATCTTCCGCTATTGTATTAACACCGCTTCAGACGCGCGCTACTGTAGGAGACACGCGCCGCAATAGCATTTGCATGTTTTGATTGAAACGGTTCTAAACGACGTGGCTCTTTAGCCCAAAACTCGTCATGAATATTATTGTTCGTTTGTAGCAGGGTTTGTCGTATAGCTATAGGCCGTGGAGATTACTCGTCTTTGGAAAAAGTTGCTTTTGCCCAGGTCTGTTGGTCGGTGAAGTATGAAGCTCTCGAGGTCATCGGTTACCGAAAATATACATGGTGCACCTCCACCGTGCTACGTAAATGGGTCCGTACCGCTCTAAGGCTCGTAACCTGGCCAGCTGTGTAATATTCATCCGACAATCCACGTCGCAGAACAACTCAATTCATGACCGATGTACATTCTCGTGGGCTGGTTGTCCAGAGAACACCATGCTTGACTGCACATACCCAGGATACGGTAGAAGGTTTACCCACATGTTGGCTGCACCGAGTTAGCGACAACACCTAACCCCGACGTAGGCTTCAAAACTGTTATGTTGCGGCTGAGAAAAAGTGCATCGCTTACGACAACGCCCCTTTCTAAAGCTCTGACAGGGTAAACACAAAAAGAAATTACCGACCGCCGTAGCCTTACCGTAGTCCACATCGGGTCCCAACCCTTTTGGCCTCAGCTGCAGAGCCCTGCATTGAAGACTTTAGAGCGTGCATTTTCGAGAGTAGATAGAAGACGCGTGTTCGAAGCATTACCTTTTCAATTTTCTGCGTCTTGTAACGTGAGGAGCTGTATACCTCAATCTAAAAAACGATATCGAGAAAGCTAAAATGGCGACCCCATCAATAGACTGAAGGACTAGGTACACGAAGAATAAATACGTATTACCTTAATCAAATCATGGATATAGAGAAAGCTGAAAATGCAACTCGATTAACAGACCCATGGGCTAGGTACTCGTAAAATTTGTACGTAATACGAAAAATGATACTCCGACGACGTTAGGGGTTCGTGGGCTCCGTGATTCAGATAACATTTCCTCAACAAAAGCTATGCCTATCTCAGCACGCGCCATTTACCCAATAGGATTGTCTTGAATATTCCAAAAGCAATCGAGGAAGACCAGGGGAATTGGCGATCATGACGTGCACCAATGAGTAGAGACGTGATAGATAGACTTTGCAACAGCACGCAAACTATAGTGGGGGGCTACGGGACGTTGTGGATCTTTGCATGAAACTCATTCCATCTGATGACAGCTGACCGCGCATCTCGCACGTCTCCGGCAGTGTTACCATTTATTTTTTCGTTTTTTTTTCTCACACTTTTACTTTCCAGGTTTTGGACAAGCCGCGGTCACAGGTGTCGTCCCTTCTCCCCCCTGGTTCTTGCCCTAATTTTGTTTCGCGCATAGGGTGCTCAATCCCACTGCTCGTTGAATTTTCATCGAATGTTGCTAACTCACTCTCTCGCGCTTTCCGCAAGTCAATTTGTGCACAAGAAAAAGTTGCAACGAATTTATACGCGTATGCACTCGGCGGGGCTCAAACTCACGAAACCGACCTATAGCAGGCTCGAAGATAACCTGATACGCCACCAGGGCGACCGGCTATTGAAATCGGAAAGGGCTTCGACGACCATTGGAGTGGTTCATTCCGTTAATATGACACTTATAGGCACGTAATGAGCATCGTCTAACATTTCGGCGGGTTGTCGCCAATGGTTATGCTTGCCGCTCAACAAGGTGCATCGTGAGTTTCATCGTTGAGACACCGATAAACGTGGCTACAAAGAGGAGAACAAGCTCACAATGAATCCACCAAAAAGGAAGAGTCTACAGTTATGCGCATCAAGTCTCTATCCCTCCGCTACTCATTCTTGTTAATAATGGCTCTTCTTCATCCAGCTGGCGCTGTATTGCTCCCCACTTCCTATGCGTCTCATGCATGCTCCCCTACCGTCTACACCATCCTTTCTCCCCAACACGGACCTTCGTTAGCGTCTTGAACGATTGCTATGTGACACACGCTACGCAATAAGTTCGCCATTTCGATTATGAGGTTGATCACATGAGCGTTGTGAACGCCACTCTAAACAGTATATAGTTCGATTATGAGGTAAATCTCTTGAGCGTTCTGTACACTACAATAAATATATAGTTCGATTATAATTCACTTGGGGATTCTGCGCCCCATAAAAAAACATATATATTTCGATTATGAGGCTCATCACTTCAACATTCTACACCCTACACTATAATATAAAAGGCAAACTGAAGGAGCGACCCGATGACCGAAACCAAGGCTTGTGTTTTGAGAATGATGATATTGCGAAGAAATCAAGACATTTCTCCGGCTTTACGTTATGCCAAGAAGGCCCGTCATCCAAGTAACCACTTATGCCCAACACTTATCCCTTTTTCTTACCGAGCGTGATATTGTGAGTCCGTCTACCCCCACCCCCCCCCCCCGCGCGCAAAGTAACGAAGTCGAAAATGTATGGAAGGATTTAATGGGGCGATCAAGAAGAGGTACTGCTTATAAAGACGTTTGGCGGGGGTGCAAGACAAAAGTGACAGGAGTAACAGGAGAAACGGTAACCCAAGTAGAAAAAAAAAAGGTGAAAGACGTAAGCACTTAGACATATTCGGGAGGTTCAAGAAATATGTTCGAATGCGCACGGTTTTGCACGGCCCAGTAGACTACGCGAAAATTCAGATAGTGCGATTGCCAGTAGTCGGGAGAAGGAGGACGTGGCTACGACGTGGCTACGACTATGTGCCCGTGTGGCACAAGGACTCACATCTCAAGAGAATGTGGAAATATTCAAAGAGGAACGGGATGCCTTAATAGAAATTTAACGTATGTGACACGGAAAAGTTTGGTAGACTAAAGTGTAGGGAGAAATCCATCGCTATTCTAGAGATAGATGGAAGCCGCAGACGGCAAAACAGGACGGGGGTAGGATGACGTGCGTGAAATAGATACGCAACAAGTCCAAATGGTGGAGGAGTCGCTACGTAGAGTAGGAACGGCGTGCTCTGTCTACCAACGGATGCGTGGTCCATGGTGAAATGGCTAAGACAAAATATCAAACGAGTGCACCCGGCCACCCCCCACGATGAGTTTTCGCTGGTTCTCTGGGTTGGGGTTGGTTGGCAAAGACGTTGTAAAATACGTCTAAAACTACGTGAGCTAAACAAGCGGTATACCGCCCATTTCTCGTTTGAAGTGCTTCGCCTTCGATGTTGCTTTTTGCTCTTGCTAATGGGCCGATTCGGCGTATAACTGGAAGATCACGAATTCTCGAATTATCTGATTCACCGGGCGACAGTTGTCCATGTTTAAACAACAGCTCTTTATGTTCGGGTGCTCTACCAGTCTGCCAGCACCGTCCGGTGCGAAATTCGCTTGGAATCCCCATAAGCTCGATCAACAAAACAATGCCTGCTGCCGCAATCAAAGTGAGCAACGCTCTTCGTATTCCGCCAGAGAATATGAGCAAAAACGACGAATTATCTCTAGAACAACAAACAAAGTAATATTCGTATGGGTTGTCGATTGTAAACAATGATTCTCTTTGGCGGAACCAAAATGGGGAATGAGTTTCATCATGTGCGGCGTGGAGAACCTTGGCACGGCCCGAGGGGATTGGTATTTACGCAGTGTGCCTATGGTAAGTCACCTGCGTGGCAGTCACATGACACCCCATTGCTGTCGTAAAGTATCCACGCCACACTAGACAAATGTCTCAATTCAAACATGGAATCCTTACGCGAAAAGATCCGCACCTGGTACCTAAGCCCCCGGCCAAGTGATCGTTATTATGATGGAGCGCATCGTTCATGCGGTTTACCGGAAGATTCGCTGAGCGTCGCGCTTGGTAAACCCGGATGAGGGCCTGGTTAGCGAAAACCCAATGCGCTCTATCCCGGCGTTAAACGGGTGTTGGACGATGTGTTGCTATGGCTACAGCTAAGTAAGGAAAGAGTGCCCCCCGCCGTACAATAATAGCGGGTACAACACGAGCTTAATGATGCCCAACTACAACAATTTGAAGGCAGTCGTATTTGAACACGCTACTGTTTGTATCAAAGCTTCCTAAGAACGATGCATACATGTGTCCTCGATATCCGTCTTTAGCATTGCTGTCGTTTAACCTACCTCGACGTTACACCGCCCCTATTGCATTGTGATATTTTTTTGCCTGTTTCCAAAATGACGGTCGACTTCCGATGTTTTCAAGGAAATGGGCAAACGTCCAGGCTTCGGCACTGGCACGGTACCCGGCTACTGGCAGAGGACGCGTGCGACGATGAAGGTAGGACTACTAGGCTGAGACGTTTTTGCGACTGACGCCGTGGTTGGTCCGAAAATCGTCGATATTTCCAATCCGATGTGAAAAGCGGTTGTTTCAAGGGCAGCTATTGTTCGGGGTGGAGTTGCTCATCGGGTAACCCTGTATTATTTCACAATCGGTTTCCTTGGTGCAGTCTAGAGACCACGTATCAGGGGACCAGAAAGAAAAGGGGTTCAACCGTACTGCGGAATGCGCCGGAGCCTAATAGTTGTCAATTGACACTATCGATACGGGAGGACGGTGGGAGGCGGGGCGACGCATGCATTTGACGAATAGCCGTAGTCCTCTGGGACCTATGACCCCCGCATCCTGAGTTGCCAAGACAGAGCACGTATGACGCCCGCCTCCGTAGGATGCCGAGACGGAGCACGTGTTGAGGTTTCAATGATCATATAGGCATCGTGTACACCGACCGCAGAACGCTGATGCAGCAAGCCGGATAAAAGGATGAGCCACACGCTACTAACATCAACTTGTGAGGCCAATTGCCGCACACTGTGCGATCTCTCTGGCATACCCGAAAGAGGCTCGGGATAGATAGACGTATAAAATTTTTGGAAACACTTCCAGAGGCAGCAACGGGGGTTCCTTTTTAGCCAACGTGTTTCGGTGACTGTGAGATATTCCAGCGAAGTTACACCCTTATTGCTTGAGCGCTTCCTGGTTTAAGAAAAAGCTTCTTCATAGAAATGGAGGATGCTTGTCATGATACGTCAACAAGTACAAAATACGATCTCGTCAAACTGTCATAAAACGCGTCCGCTGTAACTACGGTAACCTTGAGGTTCATACTTTGCCGGTGTTCTAGTTTCGGCATTTTAAGCGGGGGCATCGTTTGAAAATACCGCAGTTTTCCTAACCTTCTGATGCACCTCAACTACTTCGTCTTTTACTAATATATGGTCGTCCTCAAACTATGTGCCCCTGGGGGCGATAAAACTACAGAAGCGCCGCGGACGCAGCACCTGCGGATATTCAACGGGGTATTGGAAGGGCCTCATGGTGATTGAGGTGCGTAAAAACTACAGAAGCGCCGCGGACGCATCACCTGCGGATATTCGACGGGGTATTGAAAGGGCCTCATGGTGATTGAGGCAAGTGTTGTCGTCAAAATATCTTGAGCATTCTTCAAGTCCACTATTTTTGTTTAATGTACACAATGTGCACAAGCATTCCGTCTTTTTTTTTAAACAGACCATTGCGGGCATTGTCAATACGTGTCACAACACGATATGCTGGACGTAAATACACAGTACGGTTTAATATCTGGCGAAGAGACTTGGGGCCAACGCCACACACCAAGGTTCGTGCGGCGCCTATTGCTCCAGCGTCTTCCTGCTGGAAACCGTCTAACCCTCCTGCTGAACGGCACCCTAGTATTCCTTCCCGTATGGAGGTACCATTAATAGTGGCTAGGGTTGCGGTTAGGTTTCAACACTACAACGCTTGACAACCAAATCATTGAACTCAAAATTCATCGTGCGTATGATGTGTTGGTGGTCTAGCGCAGACGAAATATGTGCTTGTTCTCCGTGGTACCGGCGTCTTTTGACGATGTTCCATTGCGTTTTTCATCCACAGAAACCACCACACCTCATTAAGCAAGTCGTACTGAAATTTAGTGGCTTCGTTCTGTTCATCTAAATACCACCAACACATCATACGCACGATGAATTTTGAGTTCAATGATTTGGTTGTCAAGCGTTGTAGTGTTGAAACCTAACCGCAACCCTAGCCACTATTAATGGTACCTCCAGAAGGCATTCTTTTTCGGACGACGACTGCGGGTGAGGTAGGCGCTCTTACTGTGTTACACGCGGCTTGCCCGAGCCCCATTGCGCAGCACCTCAACGTAATTCCCAAATATAAGCGGTTTCGCGACACACATACCCATGTGGATGTTTGCTACGTTGCATTCAAGAGGTACACATCCTGACTTTTTTGGACGTCGCCAACTCGGTGGTGAAAATGAGAGTCTACCGCATTTAATACTCTAGCTTCGACGTCGTAGGAAAGAGAGGGGCAAGACTACTGTGGGTACCTAAAAAAGGCGCACGGTAAGCGCAACTCCGTCATCCCGGGCGTAGTTGGCGAAATAGGAAGTGATTCAGTCGACATGAACAGAAATAGCCGGAAAAAGTGAGACAAATCACGTCGGGGATTCACCAACTAGGCGTATACTGCTTGCACCAAGCGCGAAGCACAGAGAGGTGTTCGGCGAGCCGCATGGAGGATGGACTGCATTTTTCCAATAACTGCTCGCGAGCCGGACTTCAGCACATTTTCAAAATTCTTGCTTATGAATTACAGCGCCAATGAGATATACATTGTTTTCTGGTGTAGACACTCAGGAGGCAGCAAAGGATAGTATTGTGTAGCTGCCTCGTGGGTGCCTTTCCATATTCACACTGCCCGATGCGATCATTCCCGTTTTGCGGAGTAAAGGTTCTGCGCCCCGCACTGTATGAAATATTCGACAACCATTTTGGTGACCACAAAAAACAAGTTGACGATACACCGGTTGTCTACCTCACTCAGTGATGGAGTCGTCAATTGAAATTGGAAGAAAAGTTCAAGTTCAGATATTACAAAAATAAAAAACACTCCAGCTGTGAGATCCAAGACTTTGTCAAAACCCATCCTTGCAAGCTGTGTGTGATGCTCCGATCGCGCGTATCACGGAGTGTGTGTCCTCGCATTAAGCATACGGGTCGACGATTCCCCTATAAACTACAGTGTAGATTATCATAGTGATGTAATCCAGTATGTGCGCGGAAACTATAATACCCGTTTTTAGGGGGACAAAATATGACAGCTGTGAAACCAAATGCATGAATTCAGCAAACATATCACTTGTAGGTAGTATAACCGGTGAGGAGAGTGCATGTATTTAGCAAAGTTGGCCGAAAAAACTGTGGAATAGTCCACTTTCTAGGTTCAGCGGTATTCTGTCATCCCCTATCTAGCGGTTGCGCTTTTGTTCGAAAACCCGGTGGACTACTCGTGATATGAACTGGTGAATCTTGTTTGTGTGGCGTCGCCGAACGCGTGTGATAACGAACTAATAAATATGACGATGATAAACGAGAAGTGGGATTGCTGCCAAAACTGCAAACTCAGCGCGAAAAAAAAAAGGACACGCTCTGGGGAGGAGATGGGTCTACACGCGTGCGACCCGGCATGTCAACAATATTGGAAAAAAATGCAAGGTCCGTACGAAATGCATGTCAAAATTGACACACAACGATGACAGTACGCAATACAGCCATGCAACACGCGCTTCAACATAGGTAGCACCTAAATCTTCACATGAGGAACTCCACGCGTATAACACATCTAAACACTGACTTTGAGGTTCAATGATCGTGCGACCTGACCAACGGACAACATGGTACCACTGATCATGATAAACCGGAAAGGGCAGCCTGACCAACAACCCCTCGGCCTACTGCAGGTCAGTACCAATAATGGCATTGGAAAGGGCAGCCTGACCAACAACCCCTCGGCCTACTGCAGGTCAGTGCCAATAATTGCATTGGAAGGGTGTTGAGCAGCTCCCCAGTTCACCCCGTGCATGGATTACTCCAACACCGAGATGTATGTGAACCAGCGTTTTTCGTTGTATTGTAACTCGAGGAGGTCTATCCCCCACTCGGGATGGTATTTCATCGACTTGACAGTGCAGCCCGATAAAAAACACCAGGGCCGAGGAATCCAAAACTTTTTATTGTAAAAAAAAAACATTTTTCGAACAATTTGGGTTGAAGAAAGCAGACATTCGAAAAGTAAATTTGACAACAAATGCTACCCATATAAATGTAGCACGTGTCACAGTTCAAATGTGGTATCAATCGTGTAGCGCACCCAATACCGACTCCATGTTAAGACTATAAGTATTGGTGTTTCTTCCCGGGGGGGAGTTTTTGTGAGAGTATAGGGGGAGGGAGCAGGGGGGGAGGGCTTGATCTCTTATGGGAATCGTGGGGAAGGAAAGATGCATAGTTACCGCAAGGTGTACAAAGAACCACCAATTAGTGTTCTTGGGTTTGTAACTAACGCTACAATTGACACTGCAGCAGTCATCCCGCTGTCGTGCATGTCTGTAAGCGTTCAAGGAAAGTGGGAGTGCAGAATACTCTAAACAGAAAGCGTGATCCGCGGACTACACTTCTCACATAGTGGTGGACAGTGCATTATATACCAACATCAGCATGAAGGCTCCCGAGTGTTGCGAATATCGTGAGACCACCGACCTGGCTTTTTTATCACTCTGTTTCTTGTTGGGCGCAATTCGGACGGGTACAAGGTTTTAACCACCTATTTCGACCCCGACAGCGTTTCCAATGAACACGTGATCCGATCGACAGTGACAGAAGAGTCGGAAAGATGACACACAGATGATGCGAACAGGAAGCGGTGAATGCGAGGTTAAGTGACCCGCGCACCGATAACGGCGGGATTATCGTCAACAGTGGTTATTTGACTGGCGAGACCCTGGCACTGCAACCGGATGATATTGTTTGCGGAATTTGTAGAACGTTTGGGGTAGGAGCGTCTGACACAGAGGGTCATGTTTGTGGAGCTTGTTTGGGGTAGGGGCTACTCAAGAGGGCAAGAGGGGGTTTGGTTGGTTAATCCGAGAGAAGACATGTCGGTCTTTGGAATGAAATTCGAAGAGTGGCAAAATGTTGCTCAGACAGGCGGCAGATGGTGTCGACCAGTAGAGCACGGAGCCAAGTTGTTCATGTGCCAATATCATAAGACGGAGATACGCAAATCTGCAGATCGGCGGGCAAAAGCCGCAAAAGCGCCATCAACCGTCGGCAGCCTTAAGCGGCAGGGGGGAGGGAAAATAAAGGGGGGGGGGGGGGCGTCCTGCCCAATAGTCTGAAGTATGGGTCTGGCCATCATCGCCTTGAAATTTGTGGGCCTTCCAATGGCCGTCACAATTTTGCTCAAGGCCGACCTGACTTGATCACCCTTGTTGCGCTCTCTCCCCAGTGCCATTGATGCACTTGATACTTTCAATTAGCCCAATGATGTCTTTGTCGGTTCCTAGGGTCTGCTAGTATGACGTTTCTTTTTCTATTTTATTTTCCTTTCACCTTGTCGTTTATTATATTTTTTTTTTCGTCTTCCCTTCTATTTCCATGACTTTTTCGCTTTCATTTCATTTCATTTTCTTTTCTTTCCTTTTCTTTCATTTCCTTTCTCTTTTTTCCTTTTCTTCGTGTTCTATTTTCAATTGACTTTCGTCTTACATGCACATACGTAGTGATATGTACGACATGTAATATATGCGCGGAGGTATTTCTCGGGTGGAAAACGGTATGGTCTTTTGCACCAGTATGGACCTGACACATCGTAGGCTGACTCCCATTTATTTTCTTTCTTACGATTTAGGCGGAGGCATGAATTGCGTCCCCTGTGATATGTACGTGTACCACCTTCTGTTTATTTGTGCTTTTCCCCTGGGGTATTCTTCAGGTCCAGAGCGACTGGAGCCTGTCCTGTGACGACGGACTTGATTGTACGAGTTAATATGAGAGAAACAATAAATACAACAACAACAACAACAACAACAACAACAACAACAACAACAACAACAACAACAACAACAACAACAACAACAACAACTGCAGGAGGTCCACAGTGTACTCGAGTCCAAAGCGGACACGCGCTGCGATAGAGATAGAACTTCTGCGGTGAAGGTAGACTAGTGTAGTAGAATAAAATCGAACACAATTTAATGGAATTTTGCCAGTATTGTCGTCTGCCGTGGGATGGCTCGTCGTATTGCTTTTTAGACGTTTCCCAAAACAATTTGTTACGCGAGGAGGTCCAGAGCTCCGTCACAGAAAACAGCCCCAGAAAAAGTGTAATCGGACAATGCCGTAGTACGGCGTCTATCTGCGTAGTTTACAACGTTAGCGGTTATGTGCCCAAACCGTGGGATTGAGAAACCGGTCTTTAGCATGCCGTTTTCCTTGCCAGCATCAGTTGGTAGATTGGACACATACTATCAATAGTGCCGAAGAGGTGCACCATCTGATTTGAGTTTTTCAGAAGCTCCACGAATCTTGACAAGTTCTACGAGTTTAACTCAGCCAAAAAATAAATTTGACGCGAACGGAAAACGTTGCCGGACAGACAGATCAATGGCCGCCCTAGGTTTGGAAACAGAGTAATGTTGGAAAATCAAAATGGCACCCCGACAGTTTTGGGTTAACGCGACCCGCGCTTCAAATAACATGTCAGCCACAAGTGATTACCCCTATCGTGTCGCGCGTTCTTCATGTGCCTATTGTAGACACTATGGGATTGTATATCGTACGGTGTTTTCAGCCTCGGCCCTCAATAACGTTTCTCATAAAAGTTACTTACAATCTTAATTGGCCGCAAGTCGAAAATCTAGTCATAAATGCGGCCCGTACCGTAGAATGCGTCGTGGTTACTATAGCATTACCCTAGAGCACCTATGGCGCCTCGATACATGTCAGATGTGGAGCTGTGCAACTCTCACCCATAGTAAAAGGCGATTGGTTTTAAGAGACATTGAAAGCGAAATCCGCCAAACACACCCATAGCTTAGGTGTGCAGAGGATGATTTTTTGTGGCGGCCCCCGTTCTATCCAGATAGAGACAAAAACGTTTTATAGCAGAGCGCAATCCCAGATCGTCTGTCGAATACCATTTCCGGAAAACCCATATGTGCTTGCTATCTTAAATCAAATGGAATCAAAGTAGTCAACAAATCCATATGGGAGTGGAGGGGGTGCTTGTGACTGCGTATCTAAGCCACTTCTGGGAAGACGTACGAGAGTAGTGCCTAGATAATGAATCGAATCAAGAAGAATAACAAAAATGGGAGGTCCTCCAACAATCTACGCCGGTCGTGACATAGGTCGGGAATAATTTTGGTATTTTGGAGGGAACGGCGATTGATGAACACGAGATATAACTCGAGAGGGGAACCTTTCAGGGGCTCTCACGAGTCATGGCCGAACCCGCGGGTCCGGTAGAGAGACATCGCGGGTCAGTTCACTTTTTTTTTTTCAATTTTACAGGTTGCGAGCGCGTGATACGCAAGATCGAGGTAGCACTTTGTGGCTATTTTATAGAGATATTGAATTCTGGATGATCTTATCCGTTCACTACACGTTAACCCAAAAGATACAGTCGGTTTGATATTCTTGTTCTGAGGAAAGCATTTTTGTAGTGCATAATCCATACAATGCTTTGTCAGATCTATCACATGTTTATTGTTTTTCCAAACTTGTGAGTGGCGTGAAGTATAGAGTAGTGTCGGTCATACGAGGAGCCTCAGGATAATACGGGTGCATCTCCACCGAAGTTCGTTGCTGGGGAGGATGAACCTAACCCGACCGGACCCGATCTGACTCAATCAGATCCACGAAAGCCCCTGGAAAAGCCAACGATCGCAGTGGCTGATTAGTTGAGGTTTAGTGTCAAGAGTAAAGGCTGCATCCACTGCAGGTATATGTTTGGTTTAGAGTTGGGACAAGGGTTAGCATATGCTGCGGTGCAGACACACCAATACGTTTACGAGGTTTCTGGCGTAAAAAAAGCTATATGCTCGACACAAATGCTGAATTTGCTACGGAGGAAAAATAATTTGCTACCCGATGACATATCTCACGGCCCGGGTATGCACCAAAGAATAGTGCGGAACAAAACAAGCCATTTTCCGACGTATTTGGGGTTACAAAGCCCCTCGTTCAGAAACCGGTTCCGCCCCAACGTTCTACTGTTAAAGTGGGGGGTTAGCTCAGCGCCGGGCATGAGGCGTGTTGAAAGGGGCGGACGGAACGTGTGTGTCACAACCATATTCTTCACTGCATTGTTTGCTACCCCGCCTATTTCGGCCAACTAGATGGGGGATAAGGGTAGAATATAGCACGAAGATAACCCGCGCACGAACCGGCGATGAATATGTTTCAACTCTAGAGGATGAAGGGCAGACCAAGGTTACTGAAATGATCGGACCCAGATACATCCTTGGCGAATGAATCTACTTGAGTGCATATCCGCAGGGTTTAGGCAGGGCTTTGGATGGGGGAAAGCGAATTTTGGAGCAGTTGGCGGTGTTCATTGCGCGCTGTAAATATTGGCGACGACAAAACCAACCTACACCGAAATAGATGGAGACATCACGGTAGATATCGTGTACCAGGCCCTTGTCGATGCACGGGGCACCACAAAAATATCATTCGTGTTTCATACCTCGCAGCTCTCACTGCTTCAAGGGGTCGCCATTTGTGACGATTTCTGGAATGGGGGTAGCGCGATATGGATAGTATATTACCTCTAAAGTTCTCCTGACTAATGGGGGTCTTCCTCAACTAACGGCTTCGCTACAACCCAATAATGGTCGGGATTATTCGTGGCTAATGATGAAAATCTGCGCCACCATTGATTTGAGGGAAACTTGCGTTTTGGTTTCATTAACCGTAAAATAACTAAACTAACATGATCGATCCAATATTTCGACGTACGTGCTTCGTTTAGAAGCCCACTTCGACCACTTGAATGTTGCCCTAAATAGACGTCTACCGTCATCGTATTAAGCGTTAACACAAAATCATTTCATCAGACACCCAGTTGAAGCGTCCAAGTCTGGACCTGAAAATTGTAATGGAACCATATTTTTTGTGGGCCGGCATCGTTTCCGGTTGAACTATGATAGTGCATGACAAGAATGCAACGAAAGGTGTCGATATATTGTTGAGGTTACCCCATCCCCAACAAGAACCTCGGCACGGACGTGTCCATTCGATATGAAAAGGAATTTTCCGCGGTGTTGGCTTCAAAGTATGTGTTTCCTTGGATGTCGATACAACAGTCCGTTTTTCACCTGGGAAGCTCCGACGGACGTTTGATTAGGCGTTCTCGGACGCAGGTTACGACAGAGATAAATTACTTGTATTCTGAGGTTTCCGCCATGAGGAGATCAACACCTGACGAATAACCAGATACATGGATAAATGAAATGGTGCCATTTGATGAGAAATGGCATGGCCTATAGATCAAGCCAAACCGTTCGCAGACCAAAAATGGTACTGCGACCATATTCAGGCTAAGAATATCCTGCCATTCAAAAGACACTGGGGCCAAAAAACGTTACCCGTTTCGCAGCACGCCTGTTCAGCCCAGGGAAGGTAGAACAACGAGGGCACATCCGTTACTACTACTAACACCGTTTCAGACGCGTGCTACTGTAAGGGACACGTACCGCGATACAAGAGGCACGTTTTGACTGAAACGGGTTGTGAACGACGTGGCTCTTTAGCCCAAATTTCAATGCGAATGATTTTGTTGTTTTGCAGTAGGGTTTGTCGTATGGCCAGGGGCCATGGAGATTATTCATCTTTGAAAAGGTTAGGCTCTTGAAGTCAGGAGTTACAAAACGTGTACATGATGCACCTCCACCGTGTTACATAACGTGCGTCCATTACGCTCTAAAGATCGTACCCTGAACCGCTGTTTCACCAACATCCCAAAATCAACGTCGAAGAACATTTATACGTTCGCGTCTGCAGGTTGTCCAGAGAAGGCCATGGTTGACTGCACATACCCAGTATTCGATGGGAGGTTTACCCACATGTTGACTGCCCCGAGTTACGTATAACATGTAACTCTTCAGTAGGCTTCGAAATTGAATTTTCTGCGGCTTCGAGAAGGTACACCACTTGCGAGGACGCCCCGTTTCGAGGCTCTGACAGCGGAATAAACACAAAATACCCCCCCCCTGCGGTAGCCCTACTGTAGTCCACATCGGTTCCGAAGACTTTGGGTAGTTCCTCAGCCGCTGAGCCCGTCCATCGAAAACTCTAGAACGTGCATTTCCTAGAGTAGATGCAGTAAGCGTGTTTCAAGAATGACATTTTCGTGTTTCTGCGTCTTGTAACGTAAGAAGATGTGTACCGTAATCCAACAAAAAGTATCGAGAAATCTGAAACAGCAAACTGATCGACAGACCCAAGGGGTAGGTACACGAAAGAATACCACTTCAGAAATATGGAGTTCCGACGACCTTGGGGTTGGTGGGCTCCGCCATTCAGACATCGTTTCCCCATCAAGTGCTACGCATATCTCAGCACCTGCCATCTTACCTAATATGATTGTCTTGTATATCTTCAAAGCAATCAAGGGAGACCAGGGGAATTGGCGATCATAGCCTGTCTTACGTGTGTAGGCACATTTTAGACATACCTAGCAACGGGCAACACGCATACGTTTGTGGGGCACTACAGAGCGTTGTGGTTAGCTACATCGAAATCATGCCATCTTTAAACACCTCATCATGCAGCTCGTACGTCCGCGGCATTTTTATCAGGTAAGGACTTCGACGACCATGAGGGTGGCCCATACCTTGAAAATGTCATTTGTGAGCGGGCAGTGATAATTTTCTCACTTTTCGGCAAGTCGGCGGTAATGTTTTGTTTCCCCTTCGACAATGTGCATCGTGAGCTCCAGCGTTTGACCACTAATAAACGTTGCCACAGAGAGAACCAACCCACGGAAAATCCACAAAAATGGGAAGTTTTATCTGCCCGCCAATAAACTATGTAACAGACAAAGTCATGTATATTGTGTTTGGTATATAGAATACAGAATGTCTGCCGGGAGTCGGAGGACCAGGTGATTGTAAGGGGTAAAGTAGACGAGCCCCCCAAGAGCAGTCTTAGCTGCAGCTCACCGCGTCCACGCTGGGAAGGGAACGATGAACGCAAGCTAGTTGGGTTTCTTGCCAATGACATCGACAAAAATGAGGTAGTCTCTGGATGGGCCGTCCAAGCCAGGCATTTGGGGTTTTATGCCGGCCAGTCGTCTGCAGGTGAAGGCGATCAACCCCGAGGTAAAGAGTACACCGAATTGTCAAACCTGTACCTCAACATGCTGGCCAACAGTCGCCACTCGGATATCGAGCGACGGGAAATGTATCTTAGACACGTGGTGGGATATTGCTTACGAATTATCCTGGTATGAACGAGTTATGCCGGTCGCACAACGGCATACCATGCTGCCACCTTCTACAGCCGCTGTGGAGTCGCGGCGAACGCGTCAGGGCGGATCGCCCTCACTTTCCACTGGATATAACCAACATTGACTTGCGCTATGATTGAGTCACTGATGCAGCAGAGAATCTGCTTTGTATCTACTATCATAACCAAGATACGTACCGAGACGTTGCCAAGGAATTGCAGTCGTACGAATAGGTCTTACGAGTGAAACCTGGCGCGCAATGGCTATATTATGCCGCCAGCAAGGGTCGTCAGTTGTAGAGTCAGGGCGAGCTCGAGAGGGATCGCCGTCATATATAATATGACAGGACCGCCTTGGCTTTAAAATATAAGGTCGCTGATGCAGGCAGGTCTACTCTTGTTTTGCTTCTGTAAATCAGTTATATACAGGAACGTTTCATACAATTAAAATACTACGTATAATGCCTGCCGTGCAACGGCTGTAGTACGTCTCTGGCGAAAATCGACGTTGTGGAGTCCAAGCGAGCGCGTAAGGATAATGTCGCCGCCACCAATTATTGAAAGGAACCGACACTGCTTTAGACTCTACGATTGCTGATGCATGTGTGCATCTATCATGTCTCTAGTTTCATATGCAGGTACCAACTGCGACAATACATACAAATTTATGTGGTACATATTATATCTGCCGCGAAACGTCCGTACCATACCGCCAGGGGACGCTATAAAGTCGCGGCGAACGTATGACGGTGGGGTCGCCCTCTACCTTTTCTATGGCAGGTCAATTTTACAAATGCTTTATTGAACCACACATTAGGATCACTGATGCAGGTACGCATGACACATCCAATGACTTGGGGTGGGCCAGGCAGATGCTGTCACGTTGACATAATTGTCATTAACGCTTCAAGCCCCGCCTTCCTCCCCCTACCCCCTTGGTGTTTTTCATCGTGATATTCGCTTGTATATGTAGTTGTTTCCTGTCTGCTCACGACGGAGAGTAGCCGAGCACCTGGGGTGGGTGGGTGACCAGGTGACTTCCATGTCGCCGAATGGTTGGTCGGCGGGTGCGTTGCGATACGACCCCAATACAAATAGCGCCCGACAACTTGCGGGACTGCTCGTGATGCTATACCCATCCATTTCCTCTGTTTTTCAAATGAGTGTTGTTTGTGGGAATTTGATCTCCCCCCAAGACACAAGCGACATACGTCGAATAGGGTGCGCGTAAGTGGCGCCAGATACGCACATTGTTTACAGGGTAACTGCCGATACAAGTCGCATCACAAGAGCATGCTGTACGAATGGGAGGGGGACGACACTATCACACCGACCTCTTATCCGCCATACCACGTGCATGTATGTTTTATTGATTTTTCATAAATCGCTAGAACCAGACTTCTCGATAAAGCAAAGTACGCCCTTATCGGCGTTACGTCGGTGGTGGTAGGCGACGAAGGCGGGACGCTGAGCGAAAGAATACGCTTGTGGTGCAACATCGTACGTGATCGTGGTTGAGTCACGACTGACGCGAACGCTCGATGGTTGAATCACTTTCCCGTTTTTGTTGAACTCCCGTCGTAATGACGAAACATACACTGTGCTACATATGTGATCACCGAGGCAGATGATGTCGATATATACATAGTGGTGCCGTCTGATTTATGATAAATATTAAGTACGTACCGATAAATGTCCGGGCTCGCGATGGTTGTACAGTGACTGCTGCAACCAGTCGTCGCAAATGCATCGCAACCGGGGCCGCCGTCACCACGCAGTGACGGCAGAAGAAACCGCTCAAGGGCGGAGTCAAACTCGTTCTGCCTCAGTTTCTTCTACTTGGGAAATAAACCAACACAAGAGGTCGCACATGTACATATGTGGCTCTTTGGTTGGTTCGGACCTGTCTTGTTGGCAGTATGAACACTGACAGAAACACGAAAACAAGACGCGACAAACAATTGCAAGTAGAGCGTACATACTCTTCACTGGAGAGTGACGGCTGAATTGTGGGGTGAAAAGTACAGATTGTAAAGCCAACGAGGATAGGCACAGCCGTGAAGTGCTCGATGGTCGACAAATATGCCATCTTGAAAATTGCTCCAACGAACAAGTTCTTCGGAGTGCTCGATTGAAAAATCACACGAATAATAGCATAGCGCACACCTGAATATTGATTTGAAGTGACAGTCGCGTCATGTAGGTGTGTGACTACGGACCCGTCGTTACAAGTGAGAGATACGAATTGATCCAAATATAGAAAGCCGCACAAGCAAGGAACCGTATCATGGTTTTTCAACATTGCGAAGCCAAGCATATCGTACGTAGTACCTAGTTATGAAACTACATGACTAGTTTCTCTGGTTCCCGAGTCAGTGTCGTGCGGGGGAATTTTCTCTTCTCCAGGACACGCAGTGTCGTAGGCTTGTTTGGCCCGCCTGATAATACAAAATGGGACAGAGCACTAACGGTCTATTGGTATATATGGAAATAGAACAATGCTTGGTTGTACGAGTGGAAGAACGACGCTGCTCCGTCGCTTAACCCGGTATTTCTCATAATCAATTCCATCCCTTTTTTTGACATTGACGTTGATCGCACGTGTGGACCACAGGTCACCATCAATGTTACGTGGGCATCGTGGGATGAAAGGGTCCGTCCCACGTCAGTCACCCTTGGAACGCAATGTTGACCCCCCCCGCCGGCCCCCCCGCCCCCCGAGGCGCCTCCCCTTCCCTCGTTGGATTCATTAGGACACGCATCCATTCTTGCGACGAAACGTCTTCAGCAACGAAATATGGAAGAATGCCATTGCCTGGCGGAGGCGAGGGCGATGAACGGTCGTGAAGACAACGGTAGTATTGAGGGGGAGAAGGGACACGGTTCCTGGGCGTGTCAGCGGCGATGGTCTTGCTACGAGCCGAGGAGCTCGCCCGACCGACCGATTCGAAAGGGTGGCGGCAGGCCAACTTGGTCGCTGGCGTGCAGGGCAGAGAACAGGCAGCTACCGGTTCACGAATGCAGGATCCCCCCTCGACCAGCTGAATGTGTCGTTCGACCAGCGGCCGCGGCAGACGGATATATCCTGACAATTACAGTGGTGAGATCGACTGGGCGCGCGTACGAGCCTGGTCGCCAGTGCCGGAGCACATTTCGCACATATGCATGTTGAAGGTGGGAGATTCAGATAGTCGCAAGGCCTGGTCATCGAAAATGTTGACCGTTAGGTGTCGATCGCCAGGCAACATTGTGGAGATACATTGGTATGCATTGCAGAAAATGGATACGTACCTTAAAGGTATACGGTCACGGCCCCTTTGGTCAAGCGTGCACTCAACATGAGTTTGAGTTTGTGTGGGTGTGTGGCTGTTAGGGGGGACGCGTGCTACCACGGTTGTAGCAATCGTTTGTGTTTGGCTTATTCTATTCAAATGACGGCGCTTCTTAACCCGATGGTTTAACTTTCAATCCTTGATGCTTTGGGAGTTGGGTTTGGGGGTCCTTTGAGAAGCATCTCATATGAGGAGTTACAGCCTCCCTACCCTAGCATGTGTTGGACGGGGGAGAGTCGGTGTAGGCGCTCGTGAGTGTCCGTGTCTACGGTCCCCACGTCAATGTTGGAACTCCCGCCTGTGACCGATTCTACGATAGCCCGCCCAAAAACCGGCGGTTTTCTTTAACGAACGTTTCATGGCTGCTCGACACGAGGAAGAATACTATTGAAAGAAAAGTACCCATATGTTTTTTTGTGTGCATTGGTCTAACGATCGATGACGTCGGGGTGTCGAAGGACACCGTGTTCCAGGAAATACGACCGGGAGCTGGTTTTGAAACAAACGATTTCGTTAGAGAAAAGCTGGGGGGGCTATCGTAGATCGACTCCTGTGTTCGTTTGCCGGTCCTGTTCGGTTTGCTAATAATTAATGAGGGGAATAGATCATCTCCTAACTGGTGGCGGCGGGGAAAATTTCAAAGTTATGACATGATGACAAAGCCGGACAAGACGTATGCCGACGACTCGGGTGTGGCGCACTCCGGGCATAACATGACACGGAGTAGGGCCGCGTCTGTTTGACGCGAACATCACAAAGTTGATACAAATGCTACGGCAACAAGCGAGATGTTAGGCGCCCGATCGGAAAGACACGCGGGCAACAAGGTAGAGGTTGCAATCGTACGCGTGCTGATACGGAACGAGGTTCGCGGTTCGAGGTCGTCCGCTAGGGCCGACGGTGGTACCGTTGTACGGTGGAGTTGGTGTCATGCTTCTCTGGTCTTGACGACAACGCGTCCCTCTTCCTCTGGGTTCTAGAACGAATGTACGACCGGTGGGGAACGGCCGTGCTCTTTAAGCAATTATGGACTTCGTGGCGAAGTAGATGAGTAATCGCGATAACTGAACCCCTTTTTCGTTGCTCATCGGGGAAGCGACAACAAAGGCAACCAAAGGAGGCATATCGGATCTAACGATTCAGAGAAAATGGTGTTGGAGGTTCCATGGGTACAAGGTGTATGCGCACGATATCAAAGATGTTCGATAAGGACGCGACTTAACTAATCGTGGCAAGCCTCGGCAATGATGGACAACTGGGGGAACGTACAATCGCGGTAAAACTGATAACTAGAGTTCGGCAACAGCAGTTTGAGACTACCTCAGAGATGCAGGAGTCCAATGGTACGGTACCATTCGGAGCCTTGGTCACCCGAGACGGCTGTACGCGGAAATAATTAAGAACCCGGCTGGAATCATTTCAAGGAGAGATACGGCATACGTGTGGGCGAGATTCATAGGAGATGTTGCCCAGTAGGTTGTGATGGGGTAATCTGGCCGAAAAGGAGACATGTTTCTCTCCCACGACCCTTAAACAGATAATGACAACGCACTTCGAAAGATAACGAATAAAGAAAGAGTCTACAGGTATACGCGCCAAGTCTCCCTCTCTCCTGTAACCAATTCCAAGTGGTAATTGCTCTCATTGAACCAACTGCCGTTCTTGCTCCCCTTTTCTTTCCGTCTCATGCAAGCTCACCTACCGTCTACACCGCCGTTACCGTCCAACATGGACGTTCATTACTGTAGTATTTTCACTATTGCAACATGACACATTTTATGGAATAGCTTCGCCATTTTGAATATCCTGGTATTTCACTCGAGTATTCTGTACCGCCCAGTATAACATATATTATAAAAAATGGAAATACACTCCAGCTGTGAGATCGAAGATTTCGTCGAAACTCATCTTTGCAAGCTGTGTGTGATACTCCGATCGCGCGCATTACGAGTTGTGTGTCCTCATTAAGGATATAGGCCATATATGTTTACAAGATTCACTTAACAAACTGATGCATTTCCTTCCACAGCTGTCAGATTTTGTCTCCCTCAGAACCGGGTTATAGAGTTTCCTCGCACAGACTGCCTAACATCACCCTGCTGACCCTGATAACTACACTGTAGTTACAAGGGGAGTCCCCGACCTATATCTTTACTGAGGACACACAACCCGTAATTCGCGCGATCGGAGTAGCACACACAGCTTGTAAAGATGAGGTTCGACAAAATATTCGATCTCATAGCTGGGATGTATTGTAATTTTCATCATATATTTATATTAGGTGAACATAAATAAGTCGCCATCCGATGACAAACGCCACGGACGCGTTTTTATATTGCGAAGAAAGGGCGACATTCCGATGGTTTTTAGTGTCTGCACGGCTATATGGCGATTTCAAGTAGTCAGGAGGAGGACGTGGCTACAACGATGTGCCCGTTTAGGAACACAGGATAAACTCATGCAAACATTGAAGAGAATATGAAATATTCAAAGAGGAACCCGATGCGTTGGTGGAGGGAATTAAAAAAGAGCGATGGCTGGAATCGGGTACACCCGATTGACCTATGGCCGTTACCGGGTACCCCTTGAACACACTGTCCCACAACGACTCAGGACGACATCTCATTGGTCGAAACCACACCGCATCCGAACGCAGCCGCATGTCCATCGGGTGTACCCGATTATGGCTGAACAAGTCCTCGACATGTACCCGACTGGCATACAAGCTACCCGATTATGGCCGGACTACTCGACCACCAGCCCACACGCACACACGCGCGCGCGGCGGGCGCGAACTCGCGCCACGTCAGGAGGCGGGTCATTGTTTGTGCCTCCGTCTCGATGCTCTTTTCATCCGGACATCTTTTTCCGGAGCTCTTTTTGTGGATCTTGAAGTCGCAGTTAGGCCATTTCTTACGCAGTCGGGTACCGCCCGTCGAAAACGGCCCTTTTCGACTGGATTCTTCTGGTACTTCTTAACGTCGGTCGAGCCGATTTCTTGTTTTTATCGTCAGTCGAGCCGACTTTATATTATCTCAATCGAAAAAGCTTTCTACGTGTTTTTTGAACCGATCGCATTGCTCATCCCACCACCAAACACACACCCACACGGCCACACACCCATACCAGGTACCACACTGCAGTACCATACAAGGCGTTGACGCTGGCTTCGCTATCCCAGCTGTTGCTTCTCGCAGCGAGTCAGCGTGGCGCATTCCTAGTTTTGCTCGCCAGCAGCGTGTATCACACGACGGCGGCAGCGCGTCTCGATCCCATGCTGCCAACAACCGCTGCGGCTGCTGTAGCTTTGGCGGCTCTCGGCTGAGTGCAACTCCACGAACGTGGCTTTCTTTGGCGGCTTTCGGCTAAGCCCAAAGCTACCAACTCGCTGGGACGAGTGTTCGTCGAGCCGTTGCTCGCGAAAAACGCGCGAAGCGCAGAGCTGCCAACCGATTTCGACTGCTGTACAGCAGTACTCCCTCACACCAACCGCCTCTAGGAAGAGCACCAGAACTAAGAAGTCGGCTCGACTGACGATAAGAACAAGAAATCGGCTCGACTGACGTTAAGAAGAAGTACCAGACGAATTCAGTCGAAAAGGGCCGTTTTCGACTGGCGGTATCCGACTGCGTAAGAAATGGCCTAACTGCGACTTCAAGATCCACAAAAAAGAGCTCCGGAAAAAAATGTCCGGAAAAAAAGAGCTCCGAGACGGAGGAACAAACAATGCCCCGCCTCCTGACGTGGCGCGAGTTCGCGCCCGCTGCGCGTGCGTGTGTGCGTGTGGGCTGGTGGTCGAGTAGTCCGGCCATAATCGGGTAGCTTGTATGCGAGTCGGGTACATGTCGAGGACTTGTTCAGCCATAATCGGGTACACCCGATGGACATGCGGCTGCGTTCGGATGCGGTGTGGTTTCGACCAATAAGATGTCGTCCTGAGTCGTTGCGGGACAGTGTGTTCAAGGGGTACCCGATAACGGCCAAAGGTCAATCGGGTGTACCCGATTCCGGCCATCGCTCAAAAAAAATGTGACGTCTGTGACATTGGAGAAATTGGTAGACTAGAGAGTTGCCTCAAAACGATCGCTATCCTAGGAGATGCAAGGTGTCTGTAGACGGCGAAACAGGACTGGAGTAACATAAGAAATGGGATTTGTTTGTAGTATATGGAGGAAGCCTCATGAGCACCGAAAAGTTTGACGTGTCCCTATCAGCAGCAGGAACGGCATGCTCGGTTTCGGAGTAAATGCGTGGTCAGTGGTGGAATGACTTGCGTAGGCAACAAATGAGTATGCCCCACCCCCCCATGGTGGGTGTTCGCCCGTTCTCTGGCATTGACGTCTCTTGCTAACGGCGTTGTTAGATACGTGTCGTACTACGTGAGCTAGGCAACCAGCGTACCGCCATTGCTCTATTTTTTTTGGTTCGGCAGTAACCGAGATGGGGATCGAGTGTTATCATGTGTGGCGTGGGAAACCTTCGCGCGGCGCAGGGCGGGTAGTATTACGAGGTGCGTATAAGGTTAGCCACCGACGAGGCAGATACATGTTGTCCCATTGCTGTTCGGAGGTGGTCACACCACACTCGACAAATATGGTTATTCAACCATGGCATCTGTACGCAAGAAGGTACACACCAGGTGCCGTAGTTCGCCTCGCAAGTGGCTTTGAATGAAATAGAGACAACAGTTCACGCCGTTCAACGGTCACCTCACTGAGCTTCGTGTTTGGTAGACCCGTTATCTGGCTGGCTGGTGGAAACCCGATCCGCTCCATGCCGGCGTTGAAGGGGTGCGGGGCAACATGGTGCTATGCCTACAGCTAACCACGACGATAGTGCCCCCCGCCATACGATTATAGCGTGCATTATACAAGCTAAATAAATGCATACCTGAAATTATGTCAAGGCCGTCGTATTCACACACGCTACTATTTTGTATCATGATTTTCAAAGACCGAAGCACCCACGTGATCTGGCAGTCGTTTTCTTTAGCGCTGTTGTCATGGCAAACTAATTCGACGTTATGCGGCCTCTATCGTAATTCGATAGGTTTTGTCTCTATTCCGCGACGGCGCTCGACACCAACTCGTTTCAAGGAAGTAGGCAAACATCCAGGGTTCGGCGATGGCACGGGACCTACTGGCAGATAACACGTGCTGCGTACTTCAAGGTTAAGACTTTTTCTGACTGACGACTTGTTGATCCCAAACTCGTCGAAATTCCCATCTTGACGTCAAAATCGTTTGATTCAATAGCAGTTAATGTCTGACATAGAGTTGATTATCTGGTAGCACATATATAATCTCCGATCGAATTTATTAGCGCGGTCGAGAGACCCTCATATCAGGATAAACAACAGAGCACGTACAGGTTTCACTGAAGTTCTTCGTGTATTCTGTAAACAAACATGGTAAGTTCTTCGTCTACTGTGGGAGTAAACACCGAGGGGTTTTCAAGGGGCGCCTTCCTCTTCTTTTCCGTAAATTAAAAATTTTCAACCATTCAATATGTCCGATATCATTTTTATTGATGACATCTTCTCTTTCCTTCTTTTGCCTCGAAGCGTCGAAGCCAAGCAGGTTCTCAAATTCTCCTCTCGGAATTTCTGGCCTACTTTTATTTGGCGACGGTTTTAACAACAACAACAGTGTTTCGCGTATTATCGCTTCCTTCGTTTTTATGTTTTACTTCCATCAAAGTAAACCTTTAGAACCTCATGTTCGTATTAAACTCTTGGCATTACTTTAAGCCTTAATTTCTTAATTACTACAACTTATTTTATCGAGTTCTACCCTTCCTCACCCAAAGAATGGGCGCCATGGAATGTCAAATTATGATCTTTAGAACCTCATATTCGTATTAAACTCTTGGAATTACTTTAAAATTTCAATTATGTCCAATCGTGAACAGCTACAACTTTTTCCCCTTTTCCTCGTCCGAGTGCCGCCCTGCCCTACCCGAAGCATGCTGGTGTATTCATACCAGGCTTGAATATCCTCTACTGTAATGCACAAGTATATGCCATACCAGGTCTGAATCGCCACCGCGGTCCGGGTGATGTATCTACCGGGAATGCAGGGTTGCAGTTCGTCTACGCCCTTGCCTAAGTACATGATTAGAACGTGGCCCGGGTCGCACGATGTTTATGAAGATTAAATATTGTTATTCATTTTGGAACGGAGGGTAATATTTATATATATGGTAATTCATTTGGAATATTAATTGATACCGTCTGGAGGTGCTAGTGGTATAGTCTACAGAGCTGCCATTTAGCGAATACGTTGAGGAAAAGGGTCACAAGTGTGCCCGCGCGGCACGACATTCACGAGTTTCGCAGGCATCTCCGGCGTTGCTGGGGATACCCTCCAGCGTGGCTGGTTATTCTGGCGTTGCCAGCTATAGGCCGCCCTGCTGTTTCAGCGGTTGGTCTACGATGAGCTTGCCTCCGCCGCACGATATTCTATTTATTTCAAAGTTCAATTAATTTTATTTCAACATTACGTTTTACCGTCTGGAGCTGCTAGCGGTGTACAGCGCTACTGTTTGGCAAGTACGCTGGGGATAAGGGCTACGGGCGTTGCCCGTGCCGCACGATATTCTCGAGTTTCGCAGTCATCTCCGGCGTCGCCGAGATACCCTCCAACGTGGCAAGGCTTTCTGGCGTTGCCAGCTATTTGCAGCGCTGCTCCTTCGGCGGTCAGCTTACGACAAGCCTGCCTCTGCCTCTGTCGCACGATATATATTTCAAAATTTCGAAATTATTTATATTTTTTGAATATTACGTTACACCGTCTGGAGCTGCCAGCGGTATCCAGCGCACCGCTGTTTATCGAGTACGTTGAAGACAAGTGTTACAGGTGTTGCCCGTGCCTCACGATATTATCAAGTTCTACAGGCATCTCTGGCGTCGCCGGGGATACCCTACAGCAGGGCTGGTCTTCTGGCGTGGCCAGCTATATGCAACGCTGCTGTTTCGGCGGTTGGTCTACGATAAGCCTGCCTCCGCCGCATGATATTTATTACTAAAAGAATATATACATAAATATAATATGTGTATTTTCATTTATGATATTATACGTATTACTTTATACCGCCTGGAGCTGCTAGCGGTACACAGCGCTGCTGTTTGGCGAGTACGCTGAGGATAAGGGTAACACGCGTTGCCCGTGACGCACGATCTTCTCGAGTTTCGCAGGTATCTCCGGCGTTGCCGAGATACCGTCCAACGTGGCGAGGCTTTCTGGCGTTGCACGCTATATGCAGCGCTGCTGCTTCGGCGGTTGGCTTACGACAAGCCCGCCTCTGCCTCTGTCGCACGATATAATGTTTTAAAATTTCAAAATTAGATACATTTTTTTAATATTACGTTACACCGTCTGGAGCTGCCAGCGGTATCCAGCGCTGCTGTTTGGCGAGTACGTTGAGGACAAGTGTTACAGGTGTTGCCCGTGCCTCACGATATTCTCATTTTTTACAGGCATTTCTGGCGTCCCCGGGGAGACCCTTTACCGGGGCTGGTCTTCTGGCGTGGCCAGCTATGTGCAACGCTGCTGTTTCGGCGGTTGGCCTACGATGAGCCTGCCTCCGCCGCACGATATAAATTAAACAGAAGATATAAATTTTGAAAATCAGTTTATACCGCCTGGAGCTGCTAGCAGTACACCGCGGTGCTGTTTGGTGAGTACGCTGACGATAAGAGCTACAGGCGTTGCCCGTGCCGCACGATATTCTCGAGTTTCGCAGGCATCTCCGGCGTCGCCGAGATACCCTCCAACGTGGCAAGGCTTTCTGGCGTTGCCAGCTATATGCAGCGCTGCTGCTTCGGCGTTGGCTTACGACAAGCCTGCCTCTGCCTCTGTCGCACGATTTATATTTCGAAATTTCAAAAGTATTTATATTTTTTGAATATTACGTTACACCGCCTGGGGCTGCCAGCGGTATCCAGCGCTGCTGTTTGGCGAGTACGTTGAGGACAAGTGTTACAGGTGTTGCCCGTGCATCACGATATTGCCGATTTTTACAGGCATCTCCAGCGTCGCCCAGAATACCCACCAGTGGGGCTGGTCTTCTGGCGTGTCCAGCTATATGCAACGCTGCTGTTTCGGCGGTTGGTCTACGATAAGCCTGTCTCCGCCGCACGATATTTATAAAACTGAAAGAAAAAATATATATATATATATATATTACATTATCCCGCCTGGAGCTGCTAGCGGTACAAGGCGCTGCTGTTTATGGAGTAAGATGAGGATGAGGGCTACAGGCGTTGCCCGTGCCGCACGATATTCTCGAGTTTCGAAGTTATCTCCGGCGTTGCCAAGATACCGTCTAACGTGGCAAGGCTTTCTGGCGTTGCACGCTATATGCAGCGCTGCTGTTTCGGCGGTTGGCTTACGACGAGGTTGCCTCCGCCGCACGATTTTATATTAAAAAATTATAAAAAAATATATATCACCTTATACCGCCTGAAGCTGCTAGCGGTATACAGCGGGGCTGGTTGGCGAGTACGCTGAGGATAAGAGCTACAGGCGTTGCCCGTGCCGCACGATATTCTCGAGTTTCGCAGTCATCTCCGGCGTCGCCGAGATACCCTCCAACGTGGCAAGGCTTTCTGGCGTTGCCAGCTATATGCAGCGCTGCTGCTTCGGCGGTTGGCTTACGACAAGCCTGCCTCTGCCTCTGTCGCACGATACATATTTTATAATTTCAAAAGTATTTATATATTTCGAATATTACGTTACACCGCCTGGGGCTGCCAGCGGTATCTAGCGCTGCTGTTTGGCGAGTACGTTGAGGACAAGTGTTACAGGTGTTGCCCGTGCATCACGATATTCCCGATTTTTACAGGCATCTCCGGCGTCGCCGAGGATACCCCCCAGTGGGGCTGGTCTTTTGGCGTGACCAGCTATATGCAACGCTGCTGTTTCGGCGGTTGGACTACGATAAGCCTGTCTCCGCCGCACGATATTTATATAACTGAAAGAATATATATATATTACATTATACCGCCTATAGCTGCTAGCGGTACAAGGCGCTGCTGTTTGGAGAGTAGGCTGAGGATAAGGGCTACAGGCGTTGCCCGTGCCGCACGATATTCTCGAGTTTCGAAGTTATCTCCGGCGTTGCCGAGATACCGTCCAACGTGGCAAGGCTTTCTGGCGTTGCACACTATATGCAGCGCTGCTATTTCGGCGGTTGGCTTACGACAAGCCCGCCTCTGCCTCTGTCGCAGGATATATATATATCACAATTTCAAAGTTTTTTTATGTATTTTGAATATTACGTTACACCGTCTGGAGCTGCCAGCGGTATCCAGCGCTGCTGTTTGGCGAGCACGTTGAGGACAAATGTTACAGGTGTTGCCCGTGCCTCACGATATTCTCGAGTTTTACAGGCATTTCCGGCGTCGCCGAGACACCCTCCACCGGGGCTGGTCTTCTGGCGTGGCCAGCTATATGCAACACTGCTGTTTCGGCGGTTGGTCTACGATGAGTTTGCCTCTGCCGCACGATGTTTATTGTACTAAAAAAAAAATAATTGAATATCACTTTATACCGCCTGGAGCTGCTAGGGGTATACCGTGCTGCTCTTTGGTGAATACGCTGACAATAAGTGCTACAGGCGTTGCCCGTGCCGCACGATATTCTCGAGTTTCGCAGGCATCTCCGGCGTCGCCGAGATACCCTACAACGTGGCAAGGCTTTCTGGCGTTGCCAGCTATATGCAGCGCTGCTGCTTCGGCGGTTGGCTTACGACAAGCCTGCCTCTGCCTCTGTCGCACGATATATATTTTATAATTTCAAAAGTATTTATATATTTCGAATATTACGTTACACCGCCTGGGGCTGCCAGCGGTATCCAGCGCTGCTGTTTGGCGAGTACGTTGAGGACAAGTGTTACAGGTGTTGCCCGTGCATCACGATATTCCCGATTTTTACAGGCATCTCCGGCGTCGCCGAGGATACCCCCCAGTGGGGCTGGTCTTTTGGCGTGACCAGCTATATGCAACGCTGCTGTTTCGGCGGTTGGACTACGATAAGCCTGTCTCCGCCGCACGATATTTATATAACTGAAAGAATATATATATATATTACATTATACCGCCTATAGCTGCTAGCGGTACAAGGCGCTGCTGTTTGGAGAGTAGGCTGAGGATAAGGGCTACAGGCGTTGCCCGTGCCGCACGATATTCTCGAGTTTCGAAGTTATCTCCGGCGTTGCCGAGATACCGTCCAACGTGGCAAGGCTTTCTGGCGTTGCACACTATATGCAGCGCTGCTATTTCGGCGGTTGGCTTACGACAAGCCCGCCTCTGCCTCTGTCGCACGATATATATATATATCACAATTTCAAAGTTTTTTTATGTATTTTGAATATTACGTTACACCGTCTGGAGCTGCCAGCGGTATCCAGCGCTGCTGTTTGGCGAGCACGTTGAGGACAAATGTTACAGGTGTTGCCCGTGCCTCACGATATTCTCGAGTTTTACAGGCATTTCCGGCGTCGCCGAGACACCCTCCACCGGGGCTGGTCTTCTGGCGTGGCCAGCTATATGCAACACTGCTGTTTCGGCGGTTGGTCTACGATGAGTTTGCCTCTGCCGCACGATGTTTATTATACTAAAAAAAAAAAAATTGAATATCACTTTATACCGCCTGGAGCTGCTAGGGGTATACCGCGCTGCTCTTTGGTGAATACGCTGACAATAAGTGCTACAGGCGTTGCCCGTGCCGCACGATATTCTCGAGTTTCGCAGTCATCTCCGGCGTCGCCGAGATACCCTCCAACGTGGCAAGGCTTTCTGGCGTTGCCAGCTATATGCAGCGCTGCTGCTTCGGCGGTTGGCTTACGACAAGCCTGCCTCTGCCTCTGTCGCACGATATATATTTTATAATTTCAAAAGTATTTATATATTTCGAATATTACGTTACACCGCCTGGGGCTGCCAGCGGTATCCAGCGCTGCTGTTTGGCGAGTACGTTGAGGACAAGTGTTACAGGTGTTGCCCGTGCATCACGATATTCCCGATTTTTACAGGCATCTCCGGCGTCGCCGAGGATACCCCCCAGTGGGGCTGGTCTTCTGGCGTGACCAGCTATATGCAACGCTGCTGTTTCGGCGGTTGGACTACGATAAGCCTGTCTCCGCCGCACGATATTTATATAACTCAAAGAAAATATATATATTACATTATACCGCCTATAGCTGCTAGCGGTACAAGGCGCTGCTGTTTGGAGAGTACGCTGCGGATAAGGGCTACAGGCGTTGCCCGTGCCGCACGATATTCTCGAGTTTCGAAGTTATCTCCGGCGTTGCCGAGATACCGTCCAACGTGGCAAGGCTTTCTGGCGTTGCACGCTATATGCAGCGCTGCTGTGTCGGCGGTTGGGTTACGACGAGGTTGCCTCCGCCACACGATTTAAAAATAAAAAAATAGAAAAAATATAATATCACCTTATACCGCCTGAAGCTGCTAGCGGTATACAGCGTGGGTGGTTGGCGAGTACGCTGAGGATAAGAGCTAGAGGCGTTGCCCGTGCCGCACGATATTCTCGAGTTTTACAGGCATCTCCGGCGTCGCCGAGATGTCGTCCAACGTGACGAGGATTTCCGGCGTTGATAGCTGTATGCAGCGCTGCTGCCTCGGCGGTTGGCTTACGACAAGCCTACCTCTGCCTCTGTCACACGATATATATTTCAAATATTCAAAATTATTTATATTTTGAATATTATTTTATACCGTCTTGACCAACCAGCGGAATACAGCGCCGCTGTTTGGCAAAAACATTGAGGTTAAGTGCTACAGGCGTCGCCTGTGATGCACGCTAGCGGTATACAGCGCGGCTGGTTGGCGAGTATATTAAGGACAAGTGTTACAGGCGTTGCCCGTGCCGCACGATATTCTCGAGTTCGCAGGACTCCCCAGCGTCGCCGGGGATACCCTCCAGCGTGGCTGGTTGTTCTGGCGTTGCCACCTGTATGCAGCGTTGCTGTTTCGGCGGTTGGTCTACGATAAGCCTGTCTCCGCCGCACGATATTTATATATCTGAAAGAAAATATATATATATATATTACATTATACCGCCTGGAGCTGCTAGCGGTACAAGGCGCTGCTGTTTAGCGAGTACGCTGAGGATGAGGGCTACAGGCGTTGCCCGTGTCGCACGATATTCTCGAGTTTCGAAGTTGTATCCGGCGTTGCCGAGATACCGTCCAACGTGGCAAGGCTTTCTGGCGTTGCACGCTATATGCAGCGCTGCTTTTTCAGCGGTTGGCTTACGACGAGGTTGCCTCCGCCACACGATATTTTAAAAAAAAAATAATAAAAATATAATATCACCTTATACCGCCTGAAGCTGCTAGCGGTATACAGCGTGGGTGGTTGGCGAGTACGCTGAGGATAAGAGCTAGAGGCGTTGCCCGTGCCGCACGATATTCTCGAGTTTTACAGGCATCTCCGGCGTCGCCGAGATATCGTCCAACGTGACGAGGATTTCCGGCGTTGATAGCTGTATGCAGCGCTGCTGTTTCGGCGGTTGGCTTACGACAAGCCTACCTCTGCCTATGTCACACGATATATATTTCAAAATTTCAAAATTATTTATATATTTTGAATATTATTTTATACCGTCTGGACCTGCCAGCGGAATACAGCGCCGCTGTTTGGCGAATACGTTGAGGTTAAGCGCTACAGGCGTTGCCTGTGCCGCACGATATTTTCGAGTTTCGCAGGCCCCCCAGTCGTCGCCGGGAATACCCTTCAACGTGGCAGGGCTCCCTGGGGTTGCCAGCTTTATGCAGCGCTGCTGTTTCGGCGGTTGGCTTACGACGAGCTTGCCTCCGCCGCACGATATTTATTGAAAAATATATATATAATTTCAATATCACTTTATACCGTCTGGAGCTGCTAGCGGTATACAGCGCGGCTGGTTGGCGAGTATATTAAGGACAAGTGTTACAGGCGTTGCCCGTGCCGCACGATATTCTCGAGTTCGCAGGACTCCCCAGCGTCGCCGGGGATACCCTCCAGCGTGGCTGGTTGTTCTGGCGTTGCCACCTGTATGCAGCGTTGCTGTTTCGGCGGTTGGTCTACGATACGCCTGTCTCCGCCGCACGATATTTATATATCTGAAAGAAAATATATATATATATATATATATTACATTATACCGCCTGGAGCTGCTAGCGGTACAAGGCGCTGCTGTTTAGCGAGTACGCTGAGGATGAGGGCTACAGGCGTTGCCCGTGTCGCACGATATTCTCGAGTTTCGAAGTTGTATCCGGCGTTGCCGAGATACCGTCCAACGTGGCAAGGCTTTCCGGCGTTGCACGCTATATGCAGCGCTGCTGTTTCGGCGGTTGGCTTACGACGAGGTTGCCTCCGCCACACGATATTTATAAATAAAAATAATAAAAATATAATATCACCTTATACCGCCTGATGAAGCTGCTAGCGGTATACAGCGTGGGTGGTAGGCGAGTACGCTGAGGATAAGAGCTAGAGGCGTTGCCCGTGCCGCACGATATTCTCGAGTTTTACAGGCATCTCCGGCGTCGCCGAGATATCGTCCAACGTGACGAGGATTTCCGGCGTTGATAGCTGTATGCAGCGCTGCTGTTTCGGCGGTTGGCTTACGACAAGCCTACCTCTGCCTATGTCACACGATATATATTTCAAAATTTCAAAATTATTTATATATTTTGAATATTATTTTATACCGTCTGGACCTGCCAGCGGAATACAGCGCCGCTGTTTGGCGAATACGTTGAGGTTAAGCGCTACAGGCGTTGCCTGTGCCGCACGATATTTTCGAGTTTCGCAGGCCCCCCAGTCGTCGCCGGGAATACCCTTCAACGTGGCAGGGCTCCCTGGGGTTGCCAGCTATATGCAGCGCTGCTGTTTCGGCGGTTGGCTTACGACGAGCTTGCCTCCGCCGCACGATATTTATTGAAAAATATATATATATTTTCAATATCACTTTATACCGTCTGGAGCTGCTAGCGGTATACAGCGCGGCTGGTTGGCGAGTATATTAAGGACAAGTGTTACAGGCGTTGCCCGTGCCGCACGATATTCTCGAGTTCGCAGGACTCCCCAGCGTCGCCGGGGATACCCTCCAGCGTGGCTGGTTGTTCTGGCGTTGCCACCTGTATGCAGCGTTGCTGTTTCGGCGGTTGGTCTACGATAAGCCTGTCTCCGCCGCACGATATTTATATATCTGAAAGAAAATATATGTATATATATATATTACATTATACCGCCTGGAGCTGCTAGCGGTACAAGGCGCTGCTGTTTAGCGAGTACGCTGAGGATGAGGGCTACAGGCGTTGCCCGTGTCGCACGATATTCTCGATTTTCGAAGTTGTATCCGGCGTTGCCGAGATACCGTCCAACGTGGCAAGGCTTTCTGGCGTTGCACGCTATATGCAGCGCTGATGTTTCGGCGGTTGGCTTACGACGAGGTTGCCTCCGCCACACGATATTTTAAAAAAAAAATAATAAAAATATAATATCACCTTATACCGCCTGAAGCTGCTAGCGGTATACAGCGTGGGTGGTTGGCGAGTACGCTGAGGATAAGAGCTAGAGGCGTTGCCCGTGCCGCACGATATTCTCGAGTTTTACAGGCATCTCCGGCGTCGCCGAGATATCGTCCAACGCGACGAGGATTTCCGGCGTTGATAGCTGTATGCAGCGCTGCTGTTTCGGCGGTTGGCTTACGACAAGCCTACCTCTGCCTATGTCACACGATATATATTTCAAAATATCATAATTATTTATATATTTTGAATATTATTTTATACCGTCCGGACCTGCCAGCGGAATACAGCGCCGCTGTTTGGCGAATACGTTGAGGTTAAGTGCTACAGGCGTTGCCTGTGCCGCACGATATTTTCGAGTTTCGCAGGCCCCCCAGTCGTCGCCGGGAATACCCTTCAACGTGGCAGGGCTCCCTGGGGTTGCCAGCTATATGCCGCGCTGCTGTTTCGGGGGTTGGCTTACGACGAGCTTGCCTCCGCCGCACGATATTTATTGAAAAATATATATATATAATTTCAATATCACTTTATACCGTCTGGAGCTGCTAGCGGTATACAGCGCGGCTGGTTGGCCAGTACATTAAGGACAAGTGTTACAGGCGTTGCCCGTGCCGCACGATATTCTCGAGTTCGCAGGACTCTCCAGCGTCGCCGGGGATACCCTCCAGCGTGGCTGGTTGTTTTGGCGTGGCCACCTGTATGCAGCGTTGCTGTTTCGGCGGTTGGTCTACGATAAGCCTGTCTCCGCCGCACGATATTTATATAACTGAAGGGAAATATATATATATATATATTACATTATACCGCCTGGAGCTGCTAGCGGTACAAGGCGCTGCTGTTTAGCGAGTACGCTGAGGATGAGGGCTACAGGCGTTGCCCGTGTCGCACGATATTCTCGAGTTTCGAAGTTGTATCCGGCGTTGCCGAGATACCGTCCAACGTGGCAAGGCTTTCCGGCGTTGCACGCTATATGCAGCGCTGCTGTTTCGGCGGTTGGCTTACGACGAGGTTGCCTCCGCCACACGATATTTAAAAATAAAAATAATAAAAATATAATATCACCTTATACCGCCTGATGAAGCTGCTAGCGGTATACAGCGTGGGTGGTAGGCGAGTACGCTGAGGATAAGAGCTAGAGGCGTTGCCCGTGCCGCACGATATTCTCGAGTTTTACAGGCATCTCCGGCGTCGCCGAGATATCGTCCAACGTGACGAGGATTTCTGGCGTTGATAGCTGTATGCAGCGCTGCTGTTTCGGCGGTTGGCTTACGACAAGCCTACCTCTGCCTATGTCACACGATATATATTTCAAAATATCAAAATTATTTATATATTTTGAATATTATTTTATACCGTCTGGACCTGCCAGCGGAATACAGCGCCGCTGTTTGGCGAATACGTTGAGGTTAAGCGCTACAGGCGTTGCCTGTGCCGCACGATATTTTCGAGTTTCGCAGGCCCCCCAGTCGTCGCCGGGAATACCCTTCAACGTGGCAGGGCTCCCTGGGGTTGCCAGCTATATGCAGCGCTGCTGTTTCGGCGGTTGGCTTACGACGAGCTTGCCTCCGCCGCACGATATTTATTGAAATATATATATATTTTCAATATCACTTTATACCGTCTGGAGCTGCTAGCGGTATACAGCGCGGCTGGTTGGCGAGTATATTAAGGACAAGTGTTACAGGCGTTGCCCGTGCCGCACGATATTCTCGAGTTCGCAGGACTCCCCAGCGTCGCCGGGGATACCCTCCAGCGTGGCTGGTTGTTCTGGCGTTGCCACCTGTATGCAGCGTTGCTGTTTCGGCGGTTGGTCTACGATAAGCCTGTCTCCGCCGCACGATATTTATGTAACTGAAGGGAAATATATATATATATATATATATATTACATTATACCGCCTGGAGCTGCTAGCGGTACAAGGCGCTTCTGTTTGGCGAGTACGCTGAGGATGAGGGCTACAGGCGTTGCCCGTGTCGCACGATATTCTCGAGTTTCGAAGTTGTATCCGGCGTTGCCGAGATACCGTCCAACGTGGCAAGGCTTTTTGGCGTTGCACGCTATATGCAGCGCTGCTGTTTCGGCGGTTGGCTTACGACGAGGTTGCCTCCGCCACACGATATTTATCAATAAAAATAATAAAAATATAATATCACCTTATACCGCCTGATGAAGCTGCTAGCGGTATACAGCGTGGCTGGTAGGCGAGTACGCTGAGGATAAGAGCTAGAGGCGTTGCCCGTGCCGCACGATATTCTCGAGTTTTACAGGCATCTCCGGCGTCGCCGAGATATCGTCCAACGTGACGAGGATTTCCGGCGTTGATAGCTGTATGCAGCGCTGCTGTTTCGGCGGTTGGCTTACGACAAGCCTACCTCTGCCTATGTCACACGATATATATTTCAAAATATCAAAATTATATATATATTTTGAATATTATTTTATACCGTCTGGACCTGCCAGCGGAATACAGCGCCGCTGTTTGGCGAATACGTTGAGGTTAAGTGCTACAGACGTTGCCTGTGCCGCACGATATTTTCGAGTTTCGCAGGCCCCCCAGTCGTCGCCGGGAATACCCTTCAACGTGGCAGGGCTCCCTGGGGTTGCCAGCTATATGCAGCGCTGCTGTTTCGGCGGTTGGCTTACGACGAGGTTGCCTCCGCCGCACGATATTTATTGAAATATATATATATATATTTTCAATATCACTTTATACCGTCTGGAGCTGCTAGCGGTACAGGGCGCGTCTGGTTGGCGAGTATATTGCGGACGAGTGTTGCAGGCGTTGCCCGTGCCGCACGATATTCTCGAGTTCGCAGGACTCTCCAGCGTCGCCGGGGATACCCTCCAGCGTGGCTGGTTGTTCTGGCGTTGCCACCTGTATGCAGCGTTGCTGTTTTGGCGGTTGGTCTACGATAAGCCTGTCTCCGCCGCACGATATTTATATAACTGAAAGAATATATATATATATGTTACATTATACCGCCTAGAGCTGCTAGCGGTACAAGGCGCTGCTGTTCGGCGAGTACGCTGAGGATGAGGGCTACAGGCGTTGCCCGTGCCGCACGATATTCTCGATTTTCGAAGTTGTATCCGGCGTTGCCGAGATACCGTCAAACGTGGCAAGGCTTTCTGGCGTTGCACGCTATATGCAGCGCTGCTGTTTCGGCGGTTGGCTTACGACGAGCTTGCCTCCGCCGCACGATATTTATTGAAACATATATATATATATATTTTCCATATCACTTTACACCGTCTGGAGCTGCTAGCGGTATACAGCGTGGCTGGTTGGCGAGTATATTGAGGACAAGTGTTACAGGCGTTGCCCGTGCCGCACGATATTCTCGAGTTCGCAGGACTCTCCAGCGTCGCCGATATGTCGTCCAACGTGACGAGGCTTTCCGGCGTTGATAGCTGTATGCGCTGCTGCTTCGGCGGTTGGCTTACGACAAGCCTACCTCTGCCTATGTCACACGATATATGTTTCAAAATTTTATATTATATATATATATTTTGAATATTAATTTTTACCGTCTGGACCTGCCAGCGGAATACAGCGCCGCTGTTTGGCAAAAACATTGAGGTTAAGTGCTACAGGCGTTGCCTGTGCCGCACGATATTTTCGAGTTTCGCAGGCCCCTCAGTCGTCGCCGGGATAACCCTTCAACGTGGCAGGGCTCTCTCGGGTTGCCAGCTATATGCAGCGCTGCTGTTTCGGCGGTTGGCTTACGACGAGGTTGCCTCCGCCGCACGATATTTATTGAAATATATATATATATTTTCAATATCACTTTATACCGTCTGGAGCTGCTAGCGGTACAGGGCGCGTCTGGTTGGCGAGTATATTGCGGACGAGTGTTGCAGGCGTTGCCCGTGCCGCACGATATTCTCGAGTTCGCAGGACTCTCCAGCGTCGCCGGGGATACCCTCCAGCGTGGCTGGTTGTTCTGGCGTTGCCACCTGTATGCAGCGTTGCTGTTTTGGCGGTTGGTCTACGATAAGCCTGTCTCCGCCGCACGATATTTATATAACTGAAAGAATATATATATATATATATGTTACATTATACCGCCTAGAGCTGCTAGCGGTACAAGGCGCTGCTGTTCGGCGAGTACGCTGAGGATGAGGGCTACAGGCGTTGCCCGTGCCGCACGATATTCTCGAGTTTCGAAGTTGTATCCGGCGTTGCCGAGATACCGTCAAACGTGGCAAGGCTTTCTGGCGTTGCACGCTATATGCAGCGCTGCTGTTTTTGGCGGTTGGCTTACGACGAGCTTGCCTCCGCCGCACGATATTTATTGAAACATATATATATATATATTTTCCATATCACTTTACACCGTCTGGAGCTGCTAGCGGTATACAGCGTGGCTGGTTGGCGAGTATATTGAGGACAAGTGTTACAGGCGTTGCCCGTGCCGCACGATATTCTCGAGTTCGCAGGACTCTCCAGCGTCGCCGATATGTCGTCCATCGTGACGAGGCTTTCCGGCGTTGATAGCTGTATGCGCTGCTGCTTCGGCGGTTGGCTTACGACAAGCCTACCTCTGCCTATGTCACACGATATATGTTTCAAAATTTTATATTATATATATATATATTTTGAATATTATTTTTACCGTCTGGACCTGCCAGCGGAATACAGCGCCGCTGTTTGGCAAAAACATTGAGGTTAAGTGCTACAGGCGTTGCCTGTGCCGCACGATATTTTCGAGTTTCGCAGGCCCCTCAGTCGTCGCCGGGAATACCCTTCAACGTGGCAGGGCTCTCTCGGGTTGCCAGCTATATGCAGCGCTGCTGTTTCGGCGGTTGGCTTACGACGAGGTTGCCTCCGCCGCACGATATTTATTGAAATATATATATATATTTTCAATATCACTTTATACCGTCTGGAGCTGCTAGCGGTATACAGGCGCGTCTGGTTGGCGAGTATATTGCGGACGAGTGTTGCAGGCGTTGCCCGTGCCGCACGATATTCTCGAGTTCGCAGGACTCTCCAGCGTCGCCGGGGATACCCTCCAGCGTGGCTGGTTGTTCTGGCGTTGCCACCTGTATGCAGCGTTGCTGTTTTGGCGGTTGGTCTACGATAAGCCTGTCTCCACCGCACGATATTTATATAACTGAAAGAAAATATATATATATATGTTACATTATACCGCCTGGAGCTGCTAGCGGTACAAGGCGCTTCTGTTTGGCGAGTACGCTGAGGATGAGGGCTACAGGCGTTGCCCGTGCCGCACGATATTCTCGAGTTTCGAAGTTGTATCCGGCGTTGCCGAGATACCGTCAAACGTGGCAAGGCTTTCTGGCGTTGCACGCTATATGCAGCGCTGCTGTTTCGGCGGTTGGCTTACGACGAGGTTGCCTCCGCCGCACGATATTTATTGAAACATATATATATATATTTTCCATATCACTTTACACCGTCTGGAGCTGCTAGCGGTATACAGCGTGGCTGGTTGGCGAGTATATTGAGGACAAGTGTTACAGGCGTTGCCCGTGCCGCACGATATTCTCGAGTTCGCAGGACTCTCCAGCGTCGCCGATATGTCGTCCAACGTGACGAGGCTTTCCGGCGTTGATAGCTGTATGCGCTGCTGCTTCGGCGGTTGGCTTACGACAAGCCTACCTCTGCCTATGTCACACGATATATGTTTCAAAATTTTATATTATATATATATATTTTGAATATTAATTTTTACCGTCTGGACCTGCCAGCGGAATACAGCGCCGCTGTTTGGCAAAAACATTGAGGTTAAGTGCTACAGGCGTTGCCTGTGCCGCACGATATTTTCGAGTTTCGCAGGCCCCTCAGTCGTCGCCGGGAATACCCTTCAACGTGGCAGGGCTCTCTCGGGTTGCCAGCTATATGCAGCGCTGCTGTTTCGGCGGTTGGCTTACGACGAGATTGGCCTCCGCCGCACGATATTTATTGAAATATATATATATATTTTCAATATCACTTTATACCGTCTGGAGCTGCTAGCGGTACAGGGCGCGTCTGGTTGGCGAGTATATTGCGGACGAGTGTTGCAGGCGTTGCCCGTGCCGCACGATATTCTCGAGTTCGCAGGACTCTCCAGCGTCGCCGGGGATACCCTCCAGCGTGGCTGGTTGTTCTGGCGTTGCCACCTGTATGCAGCGTTGCTGTTTTGGCGGTTGGTCTACGATAAGCCTGTCTCCAGCCGCACGATATTTATATAACTGAAAGAATATATATATATATATGTTACATTATACCGCCTAGAGCTGCTAGCGGTACAAGGCGCTGCTGTTCGGCGAGTACGCTGAGGATGAGGGCTACAGGCGTTGCCCGTGCCGCACGATATTCTCGAGTTTCGAAGTTGTATCCGGCGTTGCCGAGATACCGTCAAACGTGGCAAGGCTTTCTGGCGTTGCACGCTATATGCAGCGCTGCTGTTTCGGCGGTTGGCTTACGACGAGGTTGCCTCCGCCGCACGATATTTATTGAAACATATATATATATATTTTCCATATCACTTTACACCGTCTGGAGCTGCTAGCGGTATACAGCGTGGCTGGTTGGCGAGTATATTGAGGACAAGTGTTACAGGCGTTGCCCGTGCCGCACGATATTCTCGAGTTCGCAGGACTCTCCAGCGTCGCCGATATGTCGTCCAACGTGACGAGGCTTTCCGGCGTTGATAGCTGTATGCGCTGCTGCTTCGGCGGTTGGCTTACGACAAGCCTACCTCTGCCTATGTCACACGATATATGTTTCAAATTTTATTATTATATATATATATTTTGAATATTATTTTTCACCGTCTGGAGCTGCCAGCGGATACAGCGCCGC